>JANJGK010001663.1:12500-97500 GCA_039081455.1 Macrobrachium rosenbergii
GATAAGCGTTACAAAATGATATTGTCCCTTCATAAACTCAAATTAGCTTTACAAATTTAATACTTTCACTCATGACAAATGGAACATTACAATTTTGGTTTCATACTGATGATGACAAAGTTACAATCTCAAATATAAACTCAAGCACAGAAGGGCAATCTCATAACAAACTTTATGCCAAAATATACATTTTTTCATACAAACTAAAGTTCCAATACTTCTGCAAACTTAAACTTCACTTTTAGGTTACACAAACAAACAAAACAAATCAAGTCCTCAATCACAGAAACTCTGCATGGATTCACATATACACAGAAATTGTGTGTGGTTTCTCAAATCACCACACTCTCCCCCCAAAAAAGGGGTGTAGGACAAATCTAACTACTGTACGTAAGGCCTCACAAGAGATCATTATCTATTAAATCTCTGCGCAACTGTTCCGCTTTGCATGCGGCATGGCGTTTCGGCCTAGGCGGTGCATTGGGTACTGCCGGAGGAATCGGTGATGCTATGGGTTCCACATCAGGAATCACCTCATGATGCAATTCTAATGGAATTAATTTGGAAATAGGTCTCATATATTCTACATCTGCTGTATGAACTATCGCACTCCGGACAACATCATCATTGCCCTTTATTAACTGGGTAACTAACCCTAAAGGATAATTGGCTCTAGTCTTATTTTCTATTAGCACAAGTACTAAATCACCAACTTTCACCAAACAAGATTTGTCTTTGGCACAAGTTAAATGTCTTTCCTTCAGTGATGTGAGGTAAGAATTCATCCACACTTTCTCATACTTCTTCAATAGGTCTGACAGTCGAGCATACTGTACTCTCAAATCCAAATTTTCTCTATATGGAACATCCGCTCCAAAGGAATTCAGAGGTGGGAACAGGGTTACTGTTCTTCCATATATCAGATGAGAAGGACTGAGATACTCCTCTCGGATGTCTTCTGACAAATAGGTAAGTGGACGAGAATTGATAATACACTCAATTTCGCATAAAAGAGTGCGTAACTCATTAAATGAGATGCGTTTCTTAAAGAGAGATTTATGAAGGCTACTCTTGACACTTCCAATCAGTCTCTCAAAGAAACCACCACTCCATGGTGAACGAGGGGTGTTAAATTTCCACACTATGTTGTTATCTTGCATATATGTTCTTACTTCTGGTTCATCTTTGATATCATTAAGAAATCTCTCTGCTCCTCTAAAATTGGTACCGTTATCAGAAATGACAACAGACGGGACACCGAACCTTGCACCAAATCGGCGAAGGGCTAATAAGAATTCTGAGGTAGTAAGAGAACTACACAGTTCTAGATGTACTGCTCTTGAGGTAGTACAGGTAAACAGGCAAACATATACTCGTTCACTGTCACTAGCAGTTGCAGGATCAACAATAGTTATAGATCCAGTAAAGTCTACTCCAACAGAACTGAATGGTCTGACATATCGGACTCTCTCCTCTGGTAGGGGAGGTGGACCTGGTCGAGGGATAGTCTTACCAACTACCTTTCTACATAGCACACATTTACTAATGATATTCTTTATAATGACTCTGGCTTTTGATATCCAAAATTGCTGTCTAAGACCCAGCAATGTTTGACTTAACCCACAATGACAATGATGATTATGATAATGAGTTATGATTAATTTGGTCAAGGGATGTTTGGCAGGTAAATAAATTGGACATTGTGTTTCAGGAGACAGATCTGAGTTCTGTAATCTACCTCCACAACAAATCAACTGGTCTTCATTCATAAACATATCAAGTTGCTTGGCCAAATTCAAAATTTCTGTAGCTGGTTTAGGACTCTTCTCTGGCTGTTTCAAATATTCAAATAAAGTAGGAAAACTCTGTAACTGAGCTAATCTTATGCAGGAATGTAAAGTATTCAACTTGAATTTATCAGGGAAATACTTATTACAAAATTTCATGACTTTTGATATCACTCTCATTACTTTAGTAAGAGTGGAATATCTTCCCATATCAAATACAGGACAAACAGGTTGGATTATGTTTGGTTCTACTAAAATTTCTGATACTACTGCAGAATTGCAAACAAATTCCTTCTGAGGCGGGTACTCCAAAGGATTAAGCAAAAATGAAGGTCCATGTTTCCACATCAAACTGTTAGCTAACTTTGAAACGGTAACACCTCGAGTTACTAAATCTGCAGAATTCTGACTGGAGGGAACATGTAATATGCACAAATTATAATCTCTTCGTAAGGTGCGAATTTCAGCAACTCTATTACTCACAAATACTTCTGAAGATTTATCATGATATACCCAACTAATTGTGACTTCACTATCAGTCCACAATGTACAACTTCTAAATCCAAATTCATTGTTGGATAAGAGGGTCTCAGCTAATCGTGTTGCAAGTGTGAGTGCAAGTAATTCTAATTTGGGAATGGTAAGTGGAGGGCTTGGTGCTACTCGAACTTTACTCATAAGGAGATTACTAGATTTGTTTCCTGAATCCACAGCATAAGCTACTAAACCATATGCTACTGCTGATGAATCACAAAAGATATGTAAATCTGAAATGTTTGGATTAATTACACATCTTGGGAATTTAATGGCAGAGATCTGACTGAGACTCTGGCAAATGCTCTGAAATTCTTGAACTAATGACTCGGGTAACTGTTCATCCCAAGAATATTTACATTTCCAAAGCTTCTGTATAAATAACTTTCCCTTGATCAAAACTGGTGACAAAAATCCTAATGGATCAAAAACACTAGAAATTACAGATAATGCTAATCTTTTGGTGATTTGATGATGCATACACTCCTCCTTACATACTTTCTTACTTTGGTATAATGATATTTCATCACTGACAGAATTCCATGAGATACCAAGAACATTAACATCATGTAAGTTTAGTTTCTCCTGATTAATACCAATATCTTCATTAAATTTTGAATTGTTACTCACCCAACATTGTAATGGCATAGATGCTTCAGACATAATAGCATTAATTTGAGGATAGTCACTCTTCAGCTGGTCTACATGTACATAAGTATGAGCAAAGTTGTCTACATAAAAACGTGAAATCAAAGTTTTTGCTAATGGATTAGAATGATTCTCTAGGTGATAGGTTAGTATTTTCTGAAGTAAAAATGGAGATGATGTTACACCAAACAGGACTACTTTAAATCTATAGGTGACAACTTTCTGAAGCATTTGATCGTCATACCATAAAAACCTACAATAGTCCCTACAATTTGGAGAAATACCTATGCGTAAAAATGCTTTCGATATGTCTGCAACAACTGCTACCGGGTTAGTACGAAATTCAACAAGAGATTCAACAAGTTTACTGATTAGGCTAGGTCCAGTTAACAAGCAATCATTCAAACTCTTTGACTTTGAGTCTGCTTTACTAGAAGCATTAAACACCACTCTAATTGGAGTGGTAGGGGAATTCTTGTACACTGAATGATACGGAAGATAATAAGTCAATCCATCTATGACTTCTGGGTTGTCTACTTCCTCTATGAATCCCAAATCTAAATACTCACTGAATATCTTGGAATACTGTTCATAAATTCCTGGACGAGCAGCAAAGGATTTGGAAAGTGACTTCAACTGACCATAAGCTTTACGATAATTAGTCGCTGGTCTTTCATCACTCTTGAATGGTAACTCTACAAAATATTGATTGCCTACCCTTTGGCAAGTAGATTCAAAGTGACGTACTGACTGAGTTTCCTCTGGTGTAAGGGTTTCTGTCTTTATACCTACAACATCAAGTTTCCAAAGGTTTTCAATTTGATTCAATTCTGACTCTGGTAACTGAACTCCAATACGTGCGCAAAACGAATGCTGAACGCTAATGTTATTAACAGTCTGAGAGCCATCTGCCCATTTTGGCATAGGTCCAAAAATAATGGAACCTGCTGGACTACTTAAAAGTACAACTCCTGAACAAAAAGTACTGTTTGTCACAAATCTAGAGTAATAATCAGCACCTATTACAAGTCCGATATCACTGATGACATCTGAGTTAATATATGGATCAGCAAGTTTAATTCCCTTTTCTTTGAGTTTCTTTGCAACACTAGCAATACCAGGTATATGTAACTCAGTATTCACTTCATCATAAACTACAGCAAAAATAGGAATACGCTGTGTACCAACACGCACAACAACACGAACGACGTCACAGGTTACAGTCTGAACATGATTACCAAATGCGATAAGTTTGAGCGAAATGGGGTACATAGGTTTCAACTTGAGACGGGATGCTAAAGCAGAATGAATAAAGGTGCGCTGGGCTCCAGTGTCTAAAAAGACACGAACTACTTCCCGGACACCTGATCCTGAAATCTTAACTATAGCGGTAGGAAGTGCTGTTGAGGTCAAAGGAACTTTCTCGGTCTGAGTATCAGTCTGTACTGAACTGACAATACTGTTAGAATTTTCAGCTACAGTTACGGTTCTAGACCCTTTACCATTACCGACTAACACCTGACTGGTAGGAGACTCACTGCTACTTAGGTTAGATCCTTTATTAGATGTTACCTGGGAAGGGTTAGTTGCTACTTGGTTAATAGAGGCACTACCATTGATTAGTTTCATACAAAGAAATGTATGATGTTTTCCACTACAATGTCTACACTCTGGTGTTACTCTACAATCTGAAGCTCTATGACCTTTCTTCATACACACAAAACAACAATCTAAATCTCTTATTCTATTTTTCCTAGATTCCCATGTAGGATACTTTGAACAAAGCTTAGAACTATGGGTTTCTGAACAAAACATACAAGGCCTATTCCATGAGGTCTGAACTTTAGATGAATTTGCCGTGTTAACATTTGACTTTTGGGAAGACACTGTTACTTGCTTGGAAATGCTATTGGTCTTATTAAAGTTTTGATTATGTCTTGTCTTTGAATGTGAACTTAAATTTGAAGTCTGATTACCCGTTGAGTTTACAGACTGATCTGAAAGGGACTGGGAACATTCCATGACTTTTATAAGATGACCAATTCCATTTGAAAGCTGTTGCAGTGTCAGGTCATAAGTACTGTACTTATTGAATAGATACTCTAAAGTTTGAACACTAAGTTTCTTGGAAATTATATCTTTGAGCAAGTAGTCATCACAAGGTACTTTGGTTACACTTTCTATTTGCAATAACAAACGTTCAAATGTTAAACGAAAATCTGTTAAATCTTTAAGGGTATGTTCTGGGGGTTTCATATTCATAAGCTGTAAATGTAGTTGTTGCAGCAATTGCTTATCATCTGCAAATCTAGACTTCAACAATTTAAGGGCAACACTATAATTATCATTTGTTATGGATAAGCCTTCTATGGTTCTATAGGCTTTACCTCTGAGATAGGATCTAAGCATATTAAATTTCAACACTGGATCAATGTCTTGACGACTATCAATGAGGCTACTAAAGGAATCCCAAAAACTGTTCCAATGACTTAATTCCCCATTAAATTCAGGAATCTTTATTTCTGGTAACTTAGGATGGGGAAGGTGCTTTGCAGGTACTACCACTTGACTAGGAGTGGGATTAGAGAAAGTTTGTCCCACAGGGGGTGACTGAGCTAATCTAGAGTCTATAGCAGACTTAAGATCCGTTTGTAGTTTCCATGCATTACGTTTCAATGCTCTGTGGTCTCTACACTCCTTATCATATTCAGAACTATCAATGGCATCTTGGCAAACTGACCATAAGTTTTCAAAGGACTCATATTCCCTTGCTAACTGAGATTCAGAAAACTGTAAAGAACGGAGGGTAGGTGAAGGAGTTACTTTAAGTTCATCTTCTAATAAGGAAATGATATCCCTCAGGTCGTCACAAACAACCTTATATCTAAGATATGACTTGGATTCATCAACCGCAGCAGCCATTACTACTGACAAGGTTAACAAAATATATCACAAAATCAGATCACATACAAAACATTCCCACTAAGGAACAAATCAGGTTTACGTACATAGGCTAGGCTATGCACAACACAAAATAAATGATAGTCAAAAGTAATTGACGTTACAAAAATGGGTAATGTAGTAGGCTAGGCTACATAACAGTAACTTGGTACAAATTTCTTAAATCCTAGAAAAGGTACACAAAATCCAAACCAAGTAGGTAAATTTTCTCAAGCAAACATCTGCTCATAGCTAATCTGAACTTATTCTCCAGACCTAAGAAATCATATTTGTAAACACTGTCGCAAGTAGGTTAGGCTAATTAACATTATATCCGGTTCGAAGGACCAAAGTTCAAGGGTGTGGTGAATACAATATAGCCTACTAGGCTAAACAACTGCTTCCAGTGGTGCTTGCTATCACCCTGTATTGAATCAGTCTACAACCACCCTTTAACTGCAAGCTACAGAACATAAGACTGATCATTCATCCAACAAGTGATGTTGGGCTAGCAGAACTATTCATTCAGTGGTGAATGAACACATTAGAATAGATAGGTTACTCTAGGTTAGCTAAGTAATCACTGGCCTAGATGTTACTTATGAACTGTAAAGTTTCTGAGGTACTTAGTACTATACTAAATCTGTACATTGACAGGTACTGTAGTGGCTTACTCCCACTGGTACAATCACCATAAGTTCTAAGCTTAGGCTAACAACCCAACGCCTACCGTAGCTTGTTGACTTGATGCAAGATATAGCTACTACTATTAGGTCTAGGTTCAAATGAAAAGCTTGTTACAAATTTATAACAAAATATAATTAAGAAAAATATATATATATCTAGTACACCAAAATTACATCACAGGCTTTAACGCTTCACCTTACTGAACATCACGTTTATTACTTAAATGTAACTGAAACAGATATATACCTAGTATGAAAATCAAGAGTCCACTTGGTATGTAAGCAATGTAAACACGAAATAGGCTATCAGGGTACTCTAGTTAATGAAAATCTCAAACAAGTCAGTCATAGGTAGGTATTACTAAAGCTTATTGCTAAGGTACCAAAATCTCAATGAATATAAGATTTACAAATATGATTCCCACAGCTACCAAGGTCTTGGAGATAGGACATGACTATCTTTTTCGAAAAAAACATAGTCTTACAAACATGGAAGACTTATCTGTAGCTGTTCCAGACGCCTTCTGCCTGCCGGGAAACAACGACATTAGAAATGACTCGTGGCAAATAAGTCACAGTTAAATAATGAGATAAGCGTTACAAAATGATATTGTCCCTTCATAAACTCAAATTAGCTTTACAAATTTAATACTTTCACTCATGACAAATGGAACATTACAATTTTGGTTTCATACTGATGATGACAAAGTTACAATCTCAAATATAAACTCAAGCACAGAAGGGCAATCTCATAACAAACTTTATGCCAAAATATACATTTTTTCATACAAACTAAAGTTCCAATACTTCTGCAAACTTAAACTTCACTTTTAGGTTACACAAACAAACAAAACAAATCAAGTCCTCAATCACAGAAACTCTGCATGGATTCACATATACACAGAAATTGTGTGTGGTTTCTCAAATCACCACAGTGCTGGTTTTGTTATTAGTCGATGACGGCTGCACTGCTGATTTTATTGCACATAGGCAGTATTTCCAGGTTTCTTAGAATAGTTGGCAGTTATTCCACATTTGACATGGTAATCATATCTTTCATTTTGTTTTGTGTGGAATAGTGCCTGAAGTAGTAAAATCAAGTTGCAGACATGGAGATTTTTGTTAGATTATATTATTTGGAATGAATCTTACCTACTGTTACAGTTAGCGTTATTTTCGCCGTTTGGTGCGATCGCCATTAAAAAAGAAAAAAAGTGCGCTTTGCTAACAACTCACTGGCCGCTAGGACTGTCTTTGTATTCACCTTATTCCCACCAGGTGGTGCTAGAACAGTTATGTCCTGTTAGTCATATTTTTTATTGCCGTGACGCCGTCGTGATAGACAATATTTTGATGAGATTTCTCGCTAATTTCTCCGGTACGGTATTGTAATTGTTTTCTGTTTTTTGCTTAGGTCATCTACAACAAGCAGAGATGAAAACACTACCTAGGCTGTGTAGGAAAGAGTTTGTTGAAACCGTTTGTTGGGGTTTTGCCGTAGCCTATATTGCCAGCCATGTTAGACTTGCTTCCTAGGCTCGAGTGTGGTCTTCTGTATACGTAGATTATGAGTGCTTGATGAGATGATTTAAATTTTTTGTGAAGTATCGGAAGGTGTTAGAGGACGATAGTTTACGTAGACATTTATGGCACACCAGCAGTCTACTCAGTTTTTTCCTTTTGCCTTCTGGTTTTGCCTTCCTCCATTTTTGCTCTCTAGGCTAGGTGGTTCAGGAGAAAATTAATATAATTGACATGTATTCTTTTATTAGTTAGGTTTAAATAAAAATATCAGGGCCAAAGTCGCCTCTCCCCCTCCCCAGTTGTCGACCCTTTCGATTTCCCCAGCGAGAGAGAAGCTGTCAGAGCCTTGGGTTCTGTCTGCAGCCTGGGTAGAACTATAGGCTAGTATTACCTGGGAATTGACTTTTTCTATAGTATTTTGGTTGCTTATTAAGAATTTACCATTATTTTCTGTCGGTCGACCTCAGAACATATGTTTTTGTATGCTGGTCATCCTGGAATGCTATCGTGCATGTGCAGTGTTGTAGGGAACTAGTAAAAGGTGGAGTTTCTGGCTAAGGAACACGGCCTACTAAGTTAGGGTAGGTTAGGTTAGTATAGTTCCTTTGGTAGATCTAAGTAGTAGCTCCGTGGCGGCGATTTCCTTCTAACTTGACTTTTTCTACAGTTTTTTGGTTGCTAATTATGGATTTACCTTCAATTTTTGTCACACGAATGTAATTAACCTGTAATTAACCCCAGAAGTCCATCCAACAAGGGGTTTCCATATGCGATCTTCACGAGACAGAGCATGGGTACGCCTGTTTGGAACGGTTCATATCCCGTCCAGCAAGTGCAATAACTTGTTAACGTATGGGTACTGGGCCCCTGCCCCCAGGCCAGTACTAAACACGGCGAAGGGACATTCCATTTGGCCGACAACAAACAGATGCACCGCCAGTATCGCGAAGGGACATTCCATTTGGCCAACAACAAACAAATGCACCGCCAGTATCAGAAGCCCTAACAGTGTAGAAAAAACCAGTTTCCAAGGTAAAAACAGGCACGGAGCTAATACTTAGAATTACCGTTCAATTTATAATAGGTTTCCTTAGCCATCCCTTATGGAACATATGGCAGGTAGTTTACAGTTTAGTTGGCCAGGCCGCGCAACACCTTCTACCCAAACTACAATCACTCTACCAAGGTAAGTAGTTCCGCGACCTGACCCTGCTCGCGACTCGGCGACCCCACGCTTTCTGGGGGGGTCCAAAGCCCCAGGTTAGGGCATGCTGCCCTATGTTAGGTTAGGTTGGTTACATCTGGTTAGGTCAGGACCTGGCACTATAGGAAAAGTTTGCCTTGTTTGTATTCGTCCGCCAGTTTGCTAGTTGGAACCTACATGACAGCCTTGGCCAACTAAACTGTAGGTGCTCCCTAATGACTTGCGCATGCGCGGAACCATTCCATAACAACATGACAGTCTGGTCTGTCTCCCAGCAATTTCCCCCACAAAAACCCTGTGTTCCCAAAGGGTACCCAACTATGTTAGATAGAGATGAGGTTAATAATAATTGTGTTAGATCTAAGTAGTAGCTCCGCGGCGGCAGTTACCTTCTAACTTGACTTTTTCTACAGTTTTTTGGTTGCTAATTATGGATTTACCTTCAATTTTTGCCCCACGAACGTAATTAACCTGTAATTAACACCTGAAGTCCACCCAACAAGGGGTTTCCTTAAGCGATCTTCACGAGACAGAGCACGGGTACGTCTGTTTGGAACGGTTCTTATCCCGTCCGGCAAGTGCAATAACTTGTTAACGTATGGGTACTGCCCCCCCCCCTCCCCCAGGCCAGTACTAAACACGGCGAAGGGACATTCCATTTGGCCGGTAACAAAACAAATGCACCGCCAGTATCAGATGCCCTAAAAGTGTAGAAAAAACCAGTTTCTAAGGTAAAAACAGGTGCGGAGCTAATACTTAGAATTACCATAATTGTTAATAATAATTGACCTACTATAAACAATGCCACCTCCTTCATCAGCAACACTAAAAGTATAGGAAAAATCAATTTCCAAGGTAATAGTCCGTGCAGAGTTGTTCTGTAGCTCAACCGTAGTCCGCCCTTTGGACTGCCCTGCATCGGTTGGTTGTCTCCTCCAACAGGGAACCAAGGCTTGTCTCAGGACCAAGGTTCTGTGCCCCTCAACAACTCTCTCCCACAGTTTTTTCCCGTTTGGCTTCGGCTCTGAGCTGCTAACATGGTTTAACTTAAGGACAGTACAGACTATCAAACATGCATGATCAAATTGGCATTTGACAATCCAATTTGAGAATGTAAGGGCTTCTTTGAAGGATCGAACAAGCTGTTTGAAGTTGGTTCGCCCAACATGACGTTTAACCAGCATGTTTGACAAGTGAATAGTGATGTTTGATCATACATGCTCATTTGGTCAGCAGCAGCCATGGCGAACACGCAGGAGCATCAAGAATTTTGGTTAGAGTTCATTGAACTTTATCAATCATTTCCTTGTCTGTGAAAGATAAAAAGTGAGGAATATAAAAATAGAAACCTAAAGGCAAGTGTTACCTAAAATTTCTTGGTAAATTTTTAGAAAGAGGAACCAGCCCAAAATGACATGAAAATATGTTTTTCTAGGTGATTTTGATGTGTTTTGCACGAATATCACCTTCATTTTCCTCGGAAATTAACGGTTTTAGACTTTACTCGGAGCACCTACAGTTTCCCGGGCCCACTCGACCGCCGACCAAAATCGTCGGAAGAACACCAAAACCAATATGTCGTCCTGTTTATGTGTGCTGTCAGTAAGGCCGTGGCGGAACGGCGCTTCGCGCCTTATCCGCATATTTAAAGATTCTTGGCAAGCACGACATTTTCTGGCAAGAGGTAATGTTGCGCTGCGCGCGCTAGCCACAGGGGTTACAGTAAGGCCGTGTTCTTCCGCCGATTTCGGTCTGCGGTCGAGTGGGCCCGGGAAACTGTAGGTGCTCCGAGTAAAGTCTAAAACCGTTAATTTCCGAGGAAAATGAAGGTGATATTCGTGCAAAACACATCAAAATCACCTAGAAAAGCATATTTTCATGTCATTTTGGGCTGGTTCCTCTTTCTAAAATAATACCAATTTCTTGATAAATTCAAAGAACATATCCCCAATGCCACAAAGGATATATATGATACCCAAGAAAATTAATTCTCTTCGTACTAGCTACAGGAGAGAATTAAAAAAGGTGCTTCAAAGTGAAAAGTCCGGTGTTGGTGTGAGGCTCAAGAAGACAGATCTGGGTATGACTTGATTTATTTCTCGGAAACCAGGTATACATTGAGGAATGCAGACGGAAAGGAAGTAACTGACCTGCGGATTCCCATGTCACGCGTTTGGACAAGAATTTGCGTTTGGTAGATGACATATAAAAGAGAATAATGTGCATTACAATAAATGTACAAAGTAGTTACATACACCGGCGGAAAGGCCAGACAATAATGCATATGGAGAGATACATAAAAATATGAAATAATAACGGGTAATATACATGGCGTGATTAATGCAGAAATGAAGAGGTGTTTGATGCCTTTACAAGTATCCCCCCCCATGACAATGATTACGAGATATTTATTGGATGACATTAACATTATGGTAAACCCGCCCCCCATATTCACGGGGGATGCGTACTGCACCCCCCCCCCTCGCGAATACTTATAAACCCTCTAAAAACACTTAGAACTGCCTATTTTGATAGTTTAAACACGAGAAAACCCCTCTAAAAATGCTTAAACCTGACTATTTTAATAGTTTTATCACATAAAGTGCATTTAGTCATGAAAATGATATGAAAACAGAGTAATCATTGAATATTTCTCAGTGAAAAATATTGCGAATGGGCGAATTTTTCGTGAATAATTGGTAGATACGTTCCACAGAGAAATTGCAAATACGTGAGTCCGCGAATCGTGAGAATGCGAATACAGGAGGTTTACTGTAATCATGGAGGCGCTGGGTGAGCAGGAGGCGACCCCTTCTCCTCGAGAACTGTGGGCGGGGGGCAACGTCAACTGCTGGATCTGCCGTAGTGAGGCCTCTGGGACACCCATGGCCCCTCCTTGGTGGGTATGTCTGCAGGCACATTTTGAGGGGGGACCCTGGGACATCTGCCTGCCTCCTCCCGGATTTTGCTGTCCAAAAGGAATGCTGGTTTTAGCCTGTCGATGAAAACCCAATCCTCCCGGCCGTGGACGTCGATGAGATACGCCTTGGGGGTCCTGTCGATGACTCGGTAAGGGCCCCTATAGGGCCTGGTCAACGGCGGTCGACGGGTGTCTATCCTGATGAAGACGTAGGTGCTGGAATCTAGGGCGGCTGGGCTGTAGGTGTTGGTTCTGTCCATGAAGGTCTTAAGGCAGGGCACAAACCTCTGTGCTAGTTCCCTCAACCTTGGGAGAGGGGTGTCTGTGCCATTGGCTGACAGCGGGAATAATTCCCCTGGAACAGCTAGTGTTTCCCCGTAGACTTTTTCTGCAGGGGATATGTTGCCATCTGCCCTCGGTGCGGTGCGGAGACCCAGTAGGACCCAGGGGAGTTGGGCCCTCCAGTGTTCGTTGGTGCAGCTTGCCATTAGAGCTGCCTTCAGTGAGCGGGGCTGTAAGATGTCATGCTGTGAAGTGTGGTACCCATCAGGCGTGCCAGGGAGACCCAGAGTTCTGACAGGAATACTGAGCCCCTGTCCATAGTAATGCTGTCTGGCACCCCGAAGCGGCTGATCCAACTGGAGAGGAGGGCTTCTGCGCAGGATGCTGTTGACGCCTCCTCCACAGTTGTCGCCTCTGGCCAGCGAGTGGAGCAGTCTATGATTGTTAGGAGGTACCTGGCGGCCCCCAGACTGCGGTAGAGGCCCGATGGCATCTGTGGATGTGGCTGAAGTGCCGACGAGGTTGAGGGAAATCACCAATGCCTGATTCTGTGTGCCTTGTGACCTTGCTGGTTTGGCACGCGATACAGCTCCTGATGCCGTGCCACACGAACTTTTCTGTCATCAGGCGCGCCGTTGTACGCCCTGATGGATGGGAGAGGCCATGAATGATGTTGAACGTCTTCTTCCTCCTTGAGGCAGGGACCAGGGGGCGGGGGCAGCTGGTGCCAGTGTCGCAGAGAAGCATTGCGCCCGAACCGCTCAAGGGCACGTCCTCCCACTTGAGTGCTGTCAGTACCGTCTTGTAGGCTGGTGTTTCCAGGTCTGCTGCTTGCACCCTTGCCAGGTCTTCGTAGTTTATGCCGAGGTGCAGGAATTGATTTCCACCCTTGACAGGGCGTCAGCCACTGGATTGCTCCTGCCGGGAACGTAGGTGATGCGTCCCCCGCCTTTGTAAATGCATGCCAGGGGCTTATGGTCCATGAGGATGATGAATGGAGTGCCATCCAGCAAGTATTTGCGACTGAAGAAGGCTGCAGGTGTGAGGGCGGCGTCGACTACTTGCTCGAGCACTGCTCCGCAGGCGATGTTGCTGGCATTGGTGGTGAGTCTCAGGGAAGCGGTGGGGTTATGATGGGTTAGGGTGGTGGCACTCGCAAGGGCTGTCTTTGTCTCCTCGAATGCCTGCTGTTGCGGAGCGCCCCACGTCAGTGTTTTTGGCTTGCCCTTCATGACTCTGGTTGGGGGGTGCATGATGCGAGCGATACCTGGGATGAATTGGCCATAGTAGTTTCCCATGCCGAGGAACTCTTGAAGGGCCTTGGAGGCCATGGGGTGTACTCCCGCTGGGGAAATCTCGTGTCCAAGGAAGTCTGTTGTTTCTACCCTGAATGTGCATTTGTCAAACCTGACGACTAATTCGTTCTCCTGCAGGCGCTTCAGGACGGCACAGACATGGCAAAGTTGTTCCTCTGGGGACCTGGAGAAGATAAGGGTGTCTAATAACAGATGCAGAAGGGCAGGTCCCCCAGGATGGTGTCCATCAGGCACTGGAGTGTGTCCCCCGCATTCCTGAGGCCGAAGGTGGAGTAGGAGTAGGTGTACGTCTCGAATGGCGTGATGATGGCTGTCTTCGGGACGTCGTCAGGATGCACAGGAACCTGAAAGTATGATTTTAGCAAGTCCATCTTCGGGAAAACCTTGGCCCTGTGAAGGGCGCTTGTCGGGTCTTGCATGTTTGGCAGTGGGTAGTGGTCTGGCATGGTGACTAGGTTCAGGCGACGGTAGTCTCCACAGGGCCTCCAGGAATCATCCGATTTCTTTACCATATGCAGAGGAGACGCCCACGGGCTCGATGCTTAGGTACAGACGCCCATCTGTTATATTTTGGCGAAGACCCATTTGACGTCTTGTAATTTTTGGGGGGGCAGGCGTCGGAACTTGGCATGAGTTGGGGGGCCTGTTGTAGTGATGTGGTGGTAGATGCCTTGCTTGGCACTGGCAACTGGCAGAGCTCTGGTTTAAAAACCTCCGGGAGCTCCTAGAGGAGGGTGGTGTAATTGTTCAAGGTTGTGAAGCAGACGGTGGGCATCCCCGGTCCAGTGGAGAGTGGTCGGGAGTGGCAGGTTCCGGTGTCAAGGAGGCGTTGCCTGCTGACGTTGACCAGGAGTCCGTGGTGTCCCAGGAAATCAATGC
Source organism: Macrobrachium rosenbergii (assembly GCA_039081455.1). Taxonomy (NCBI): domain Eukaryota; kingdom Metazoa; phylum Arthropoda; class Malacostraca; order Decapoda; family Palaemonidae; genus Macrobrachium; species Macrobrachium rosenbergii. Next base: position 27,221 of record JANJGK010001663.1, read on the forward strand.
CCAGGAGGGGGAACTTGACCTCTGCAATGACAAAAGGCCAGTGATACCTGCGGCCCAAGATGGAGATTGTGCGAGTTGTTGTTCCATAGCAGCAGATGAGGGTTCGTTCGTAGCTACCAGGGAGGTTGTGGAGTCAGATGTCCGGGTGTAGTCCTCCTCCGATGGCGGGAACACCAACTGCATTGTGCCTGTGTCAACCAGCAGGCGCCGCTTTGATATATCGTCTCTGATGAAGAAACCTGCTGGTCACGAGTCATTGTATTTTGTGGCCACTGCTGTTACGTGTGGCCGCCTTTATCGTTTTTTGTGAAGAAACAGTGGGTTTTGCAGTTCCTGGCTCTGGGGCCGAACCTTCTGTGGAAATAGCACCTTGCCGGGTTTGTCTACGCTCTCTGCTCCGGGTTTGTCCACGCCCTGTGCTCCCTTGGCGGTGCTCTCCTCCTGTAGATCGTGTTTGTGTTCTCTGGGTCGTCGTCCTCTGACGCCAAGCTACAGGCTGCAAGGGCGGCAGCGTGTTTGGAGGTCTTAGTGGCTTTGTGGATTTTCTGGGCGATGTCGACCAGCTCATCCATGGAAAGGGCGTCTGTGTCAGTAATTTGGCCCTTCACCTCCTGCGGAAGGCGCCACAGGAATATTGTTCTTGTCAGGCTGATTTCCTTCCTGTGCCCATTTGCATCGACAGCCGGCAGTGTTACTAGACCCTGCAGTTCGTCCCAGGTGTCCCTTGGTGATGTTTCTCTCAGGGGCTGGGTCAATAAGTCTAGGGCGTGCTGTGCTCTCTCGGGGACAGTCATGGTATACGTTTGTATCAGCTTGTCTTGCAAGGCTGTGTACGTGACCTTGTCTGGCTTCGAGTCAAGCCATGGGGTGACCTTGTTGAAGACCTCCTCAGGAAGTGTTGTCATGGTAACGTCTGCCTTGGTCTTCTGATCTGTGATGCACGCCACGCAGAAGTGAGCATCTGCACGCAGAAACCAAGATGCTGTGTTCTGGCATGAAAACGGGGGGAAGCTTTCCTGCATCTGGTTTTGTGGGCAAAAGGGGCACGCAAGCGATTTGTGTGTTTTCGGATTGCGATTGTAATTCAGACTCTGCCGTCTTACTTTCACACACCAAAACGCGAGTATGCTCCGTATTTAGTCCGCTAATGGTGTTAGAATTCGAGTGGTCGACGGAAGTCGTGAATGGCGAAGGCCAGACTGTTCGAGATGCCAAAACGTACCCTTGTGGGGGCGCTGTTATTAGTCTGTTAATGGCATGGGGCTCCTCTGAGGAAGGAGCTTTCAGAGGCCTAGACTGTGTCGCTGTTTTGAGTCCGTTAAAGGCTCTTTAAAGGTAAATGTGGCTGTATTTAGTCCGTTAATGGCCAGGTCAAAACCGCATGATTACCTGTCGCTCCTCGGGTCACCAGTTGTGAGGTTCAAGAAGACAGGTCTGGGTATGACCTATTTATTTCTCAGAAACCAGGTATACATTGAGGAATGCAGACGGAAAGGAAGCGACCGACCTGCGGATTCCCATGTCACGCATTTGGACAAGAATCTGCGTTTGTTAGATGACATATAAAAGAGAATAATTTACGTTACAATAAACATACAAAGTAGTTACATACATCGGCGGAAAGGCTGGACAATAATGCGTATGGAGGGATACATAAAAATATGAAAAAATAATGGGTAATATACATGGCATGATTAATGCAGAAATGAAGAGGCTTTTGATGCCTTTACACTGGAAGTGAAGACATCTATGTACCCTCCTTATGATTTTTCGGCACTCAGTTTTCTCCGGGACCAGGAAATTCATGAAGAAGGGATCTCTACAATAGACATAGATGAAGAGGTGAGGAAATATTAAAACATGTTTAAAGCAGGGTATATATTTAAGTAGGTTTTTGTACACTCTTTCATCCAGAATCATTTCTTTTTATCGTTCACTTCTTCCCTGGCAAGCGCCAGCAGAATAGCTATACAAGCTTTTCTCTTGCTCATGTTTCCGGTAAGCCTCTCCAATACGTACTGATGTTTGATCAAACATATCCTCAGTCTATGGCAGTGTACGAACATGTAAAGTCCCCGCTTAATGGGTTTTCTATAGTGAACCTCACGTTTTCTACGGTGCCTTCCCCACAAGCTTAGGTCACGCAAATAGCCACATTTTTATGTTTGTAAATACGTATCTGTTATTGATTCATTTGTGCCTGTTTACGTTGTACATATGTCAGAACATTATTGTCAATTCTTGTACTTTTATCTTTACATGTTATTTGTATTTATCTGTCCTGTTTCACATTGAGAACAATTGACCTTGGGTCACCTGTATCCTATTGTATGCCTTTGTATGACGTCCGCACGCTGCTTTTTAAGCGGCCTGCTTTCTTAATAAACCGGCAGTACATGTTCTCCTGCTCTCTTTTTTGCACCTCGTACAGTGGTGACCTCCCAGAGTAGTTCCAGAGCCATTAGTGGACTCATACGGCGACCTAGTCTTGGCTCCATAAACTACCCCACTCCCCTAACGGCCTAAACATGGCGCTTTAACAAAGCGTTCGGGCGTACCGACTCTCATTGGCAGATCACCAGCGTCATTAGCAGACCCACACGGCACGCCCCAAGCGCATATTGACGCGAGTGTAACCCACTTCAAGTAAGAGTGCAGAAGCGAGTATGGACGCGGACATTCCCTCCCACATACAAATAACCGCGAACTTCGTGGACTCTGATATCTCTCTCGCACAAAACCCGCTCGCGCCCTCCCCCACGCCAAGGCTCGTGCGCTCCTCCACCACCCACGTCTTTGTCAGGGACGACGCCGTCCGCCAGCCCTTAACCAGGCCTTACAAGGGACCCTTCTGCGTGCTGGAGAGGAACGACAAAGCATTCCGGCTGCCCACCCATGGGAAGGACAACTGGGTGTCTGTAGACCGCCTCAAGCCCGCCCTGTTGGAGGAGGATGTCGACGATACCACACACAGTCCTCCACGGGAACCGTCACCCCTGCTGCCAGCCCAACCCAAAAGAAAGTCATGTGACCCCCCCCCTCCCCCGGAAGGAACCGGATCCAGACAGCACCACAACCAGCCGCTCCCACTCACACCGCACCCCCCAGCCGACTCCGTGGCACTCCAGCGGCCCAGCAGATACCTAATTTGATCAGATGTTACTTACGTCCGGGGGGGTGATTGTAAAGTCCCCGCTCAACGGGTTTTCTATAGTGAACCTCCCGTTTTCTATGGTGCCTTCCCCACAAGTTTAGGTCATGCAAATAGCCACATTTTTATCTATGTAAATACGCATGTTATTGATTCATTTGTGCCTGTTCACGTTGTACATGTGTCAGAACATTATTGTGTCAATTCTTGTACTTTTATCTTTACATGTTATTTGTATTTATCTGTCCTCTTTCACATTGAGAACAATTGACCTCGGGTCACCTGTATCCTATTGTATGCCTTTGTATGACGTCCGCATGCCGCTTTATAAGGCAACCTGCTTTCTTAATAAACCGGCAGTACAGGGCAGTACATGTCCTCATGTTCTCTTTTTTGCACCTCTTACAAACAAACAAGTTGGTCATACATGTTAGTTGGCTCCTATGTTGCCAACTGTGACAACCTGAAATCCACTTAACTTAATGGTTTTTTCCCTATTAAATTGGCAACACTGGGTGACTCCCTTTGGAAAGTGAATTGTGATGTAAGTGGTTGATAGTGTTAGAATTTTAGACATTTTGCAGGTGCTCCAGTAGTTCTGAGCTGCGTGTCAGCTCTGCTGTTTTCTTTTGCTGCCGTTATCGTCGCCAAGTAGATGGTAACGCTCCCCCTCTCTTACTCAGTTTTTCTCTCTGTCGTCTCATATTCATCACCTTTTCATATAGTGGCTCATCCTTTTTCTGCCACTTACTTATCTAGAGTGAGGTAGCCTGGTGTTAGTCAACTCTCTCATTTCAGTGTTTGCCTCACGGAGGCCTTCAAAGTTTACAAGCAAAAACCCTCTGTCCAGTATTTACTCTGGCATGTCGTGACGTCTTTACTGTTTGGTTTTTCTGTTTAGACTTTAGTGTTTCAACCGTGAATTGATTACCATTCCAGTAGAACTGTAGTATAATTCTGCTTGGCATATTACCTTGGAAATTGAGTTTTTCTATACTGTAGTATTTTGGTTGCTGATCAAGAATTTACCGTTATCTTTTGGGGGTCGACTGTAATTAACTTGTAATTAACCTCAGAACTGATATGTTATTGTATGCTGGGCATCATGGAATGCAATCGTGCATGCGCAGTGTTATAGGGGAAGTTTTGGTAAAAAGTGGAGTTTCCTTCATGGGGGGGGTTTGGGAGCAGAGCCCCCAGCTAAGTAACACTGCCTAGTAGGTTAGGTTAGTATAGTTCCTTTTATAAAAGGCTTCCTTTACCAATCCCTATTTGAGCATACGGCTCCCATATGCATGAAACCATGATTCCAGGGTGGCCATCATAACAGTAACATGTCTGTTCTCTGTCCTTGTGTTTTACCCCACCCAAAGCCCCGTTCCCAGAGGGACCCCGATAAAGATGTGAAGTTAACCCTCTCGTGCTTACGGGGGTTCCTATAGTGCTACCATGTAGGCTATGCGACTTATGCCATGGAGGGAAAAGTGAGGCTTGCGCAGAAAAGTTTCTTTGTAAAAATTGATACGTCGAAACTATAACTGATAAAGGCTTCTGGTTTGTTTTATGATGTCGGCAAATGATTGAATTTCTTCCTAAAGCAATCAGAAAATTTTTGCAAGCTTAGAAATAATAAAAAAAGACGTAATGAACGTGAAATTTTAAAGGAAAATCGTTATTTTTTTGAAATCTTGAAAAATATAATAATTAGGCTTGAGGAGTTTATTTTATACGTAAATTGTGTCTTTGAACTTTCACATGAAAGCAATCATTGTGCTATAAATGTGTTTGCTAATTAGTAGATTGAGGGGCCATTCTGAGTAACATTTGATGTCAGGAAGTGGAAATGGCAGTTTAGAATAACCTTATCCAAGCCTCAATTCTTACATAAGACAACAAGGAGACAAATCAAGAAATTTGTTCAGGCTAGCAAAAAAACTGCCTTATCCCTTGGACAGAGTGCATCAACATCATTTGTTTCCCCGTTTTGTCCTAGGGCAAGGTCTTCAATCAGATAGTCTCCTCTTCCTCAAGTTTGCCAGAAGTTGTGGAACCTTTAGGGAGATCCAGACACCCATCTGTGTACGACTGTGCAAAACACTACACTACTTGTTTACTTGCCCTCCATGCTAAAATCCTTAGGCAAGGGCAGTTGATGCCCTCGTTCTAGAATGGTCGAATCTAGCCCTTTAGGCTTTTCGTCTGTTGGCTGTTTTTGAGGAAATATTCGAGTTGTTAACTTTGCAGATCACAAGGATAATTTTGTTAGTGCATCCTTGGCCCCAATGGCCCCAAAGGGAATGGTTCTCCTAAATTTCCTGGTGGTAGATGTTCTTCGTCGTCTTCCATTCAGGGAGGATCTTTTCAGACAGTCTTATTCTAGAGGATTCCTTCAAACCTCTACATACTTCATTTCACCGTGTGGAGATTGTCCATTGCGTGTTACTAACTAAGGGCATTTCTAGAATGGTCAAGGAAGCAATCCTTAAATTTAGAAGGCCTTCCATTGTTAGACTTGTGTTTCAATAACAGTGGTTATTGTCTTTATTTTGGTGCTTGTCCTGAGTGATATCCAGCACCCATTCCACTAGGCATCTTGATTTAAGCTCTACCAGTATCTCAGATACGCAAAGCAGTTTTCTGTCGCAGTAATCAAGGATCCCACTTTACATTGCTTTCAGTTTTACATCATGCTGACTGGAATATTGCTCATGATGTAAAGTTTGAACAGATTTTCAATTTTGGTAGTCAGCTAACTTTAACAGTAGGTAAGATTCTTTCCAAATAATAATTTTCATGATAAAATTATTGGGATATTTACCTACTGTTAAAGTGGAAACCCACCCAGCCTCCTTACGTCTTAGTTGGTGGTCTTGAAGAAATATGGCAGAATGTAAACATTCCAGGACCATCTGGTGGGAAACAGGTGAATACAAAGACATTCCTAGCAAGTTAGCCAAGCGTATTTTGATGTTTTTTAAATGCTGATTGCACCAAACAGCACAAAGATAAAGCTGACTTTAACAGTAGGTAAGAGTCCAAATAATTAATTTTATCATGACAGTTATCATTTTAATTACAGGTGACCTGTGGTTTTACTGTATATAAAAAAAAGCCATTGACTACAAATTATACTAAATTTTGATAATTTTGTGTAAGGTGTAATTTCTGACAAACTGGAATATACTTATTTTTTATGTAGCTCTTGTATTTTCAGTTGTATTTTCAGATACGATTTCTATTTCTACCCTACCAATGAAGTAGGAATAGCTACTGTTTTTTGCCCTTGTCCCTTTGTTCTTGTCACCTAAATGGTTGAAGATATTTGAGTAAAGTTTTGTACAAAGCTCAGACCATCGTGCAGATGTGCATGATTGGAGATTGTCCTATCTTTCATGCATACTTTGTCCTAGCAACTTCTACATGTTGTATATGGTGTAATGATTATTGAACAGTCTTGTTATATAAAAATAATACATGCAAGAGATGAAATTATAGATCCAGTTTCCATAGTTCTTTGGAAATATAAACCATTGCCTCTTGTTTTGTATATACATGTTCTACTGCCATTACTGTGTGCATTTACTTTTTCATACATTGGTAATTATATTTTCATTTTTCCAGGTACTTTTCCTCTTCTGCCAGTTGACTGAAGAAGCCATGTAATTCCTCAAGGCACAAGTGGAAGTTTGAATTACTGTACAGAAAGAATCTTCCTTCAGTAGAGCCACCTCACTTGAATGTTCCCATCTGTATTAAATTCATTTGTTTTTTGGATTTGATCTACTCTTTTAGGGAAAAGTTAAGAAGAGAGAGTACTCGTGTACTCAGTGATTAGTACGTGAAACAAAAAATATTGCAATTTATTAGGTTAAAAATGCCCTTGATTTCTCAGTACAGTGCCCTTTTTATTTTATTTATTTCCCTTTGTCAGTGTGGTCAAATTAACATGATAAGTAGTTTTCTGAATGTCACAAATCAATCTGTAAATCACTTTCAAGCACATTTTAAGTTGACTAAAGATGTACTATTGATAGAAACATGAAATATTCTGACCAGTTTTGTGGTAACATTGAATTGAATTGCTTTACTTGAAAACTCAGGTGCCCTTTTCAGGGAATGTATTGGTTTGTGAAAAGATTAACTGTATTTAACAGCATGGGAACATTGTATTGCCATTTACATCACTGTAAGCAGGTAATCAGTGTTAGATTTTGAGCTGTTCTCACAAGGTGGGCCCTATTGTTTAACCTTAGTAGGTAGTTAATTTTTCACATTTTTGAAGAAAATTGTGAATCTTGCCCTTCAAACATAATTTCTCTGCATCACACCTGTACTTGTTCTACTAATTACATGATTTATACTGTGACACATCACTTCTCATAGTGTTGAATAGCTTTCTTAATATGCTGTACATTCACTAGAGGCTTTTCTCTGTCACCTATCAAGCTATCCACATATTGGCATAGTTTGCTCAGCACATTATACATAGTGCACATAATACGGTTGGAGCTGAAAGAGGTGAAATAAGTATATTTGTTAATCCACAGGTGTTGTGAATATTAGTAAATGAAAGATATGTACTTCATGATACATGTAGACCTGATAATGTGTTAGAATTTGAATTATGCAAGAGCTCAACCTTCTCATGTTCACTTAGGCCACCCTGAAACTGATCAGGCCAATATAGGCTACTTCATCTAACAAGGATTTTGCAAAATTATATTACAGTGGTCAACAGTAGTACAGTATACACTACCATTCCACAGATGAAGCTACCTTGCCCCAGTTTTTGAACAATTGAACACAGTTCACACTCAGTTACCAGTTTACTATCACCCTTGAAGTATGACCAGTGAGATATTGCCCATACTCTTCCTTGTCACCCAGCTAGTAATTTTGTTCTTCTCTGTTGTATTTTCTGCTTGTGTGTGACCTCTTTTGAATCATCAGTCACTTGGAAGATCCTTTGCCATGTAGATCACCTTTCACTTCAGCTGAACTTGAAAATACATTTGTATTGTTCATGTAATTTACACTTCAGAATAGCCAAGCCATATTTCTTATATTAGTATCTATTATGTGGATCAAATACTTGTATTGACTTGGGTGTTATCAGAGTATTGTGGTGAGAGCCTAAATTATACCCAACAAATGATTTCCTTTAAGGTGTTGATGTAAATAAAGTGGTTATACTCTTCATTACTCTTCGCATTTGCAATGCAAAGTACTATAAACTATTTAACAGAGTTTTGTAGGTAAACTTTTAATTTTCTTTATACTCCCAAAGTGTCTCTGTTAAAAAGTTTTGTCACCTTTGTCAAATTTGTATTTTTGTGTGGTTAAATTTATTTTTTAAACATCTGACTTAACTGGTAGTTATATATATAGCTTAAGTCCCTGACGTCACGGCAGAATTTCAAAACTCGCGGCAATCGCCGATAGGTAGGTCAGGTGGTCCACCTATGCACCCTCTATCCAGGTATCTGGAACCACACCAGGTATTCCTCAGATCTTCCCTGCCGCCATTCCGGTGACATCGTATGGAATTTCACTCATTCAGCCCGTGTTTTTTCGCAAATTTTGGTGAAGTACACTTTGGCTTTGGCTTTCGCTCGTTTTTTGAATTTGTCTTCTTGGATTTTCCTTGACTAGTTAGATTTGAATTTGACCCTTGGACTTGTCTTTTGATCTCTCTTTGGATTTGCTACCGTGTCTGACTCCTCGAGTGTGCGAATGTGTGTTAGGGGGTGTAAGACTCGGCTTGCTAAAGCCTCTTTAGATCCTCATTCAGTATGTTTGAAATGTAGGGGCAAGAGGTGTGAGCTAGATGATAGATGCGATGAGTGCTTGGGTCTTTCTGAAAGGGAGTGGATTGATAATTCTTTGCCCCAAACTAATGAACCTTCCGATCATTCCCCTGTAGTGGTAGTTCCTGATCCCCCTACTGATTCAGGTAAAGACCCATCTCTCAAGGATATGATGGCGCCCATTCAAGCCCTTGGCCAACGTGTTGAATCCCTTGCTCAAGACAGGGAGAAATTGTGGTCTAACATGAGAGATCTTGAAAGTGCAAGTGTCGGTGATAAAGTTAGTGCAAGTGCAGTGGAGGGTGCAGCCGCTCGGATCTGTCGTGCTCCTAGCCCTAGACCTCTTCCAAGCTCCCCAACCCCTGGGAGAAGGAAAGTCGACAGGCGAAGGGAGGCGAGAGATTTTAGCTCCCGAGCGGTCGTCCCCTCGAGTGTTCCTGTAGACGCTTCCCAGGACGCTCGTCCTCGCCATAAGAAAGGCGAGGTTAATATGTGCTCTTCGTCTTCTGATGACACAGTTCCCAAACGGGGCTGGCGTCGGGCCTACGAATCTAGACCGCTCAAGAGGAAGCTCCCCTATGTTGAAGGACGTCGTTTGGAGTCTTCTCAAGCTCCGGGGTGTAGCCATTGGAGCAGTCCGGAACGCTTCCCTTTCAGTTCTGAAGGTAGCTCTCCTTCCAAGTGCAGGCGTAAATTGCCAGTCTCAACCAGGACGCCTGGCAGCAAGAAGACGTCGGACGCTTTTCTTTCTTCTGTTCACGCTCCCTCCTCCTCCTTCGAATTGGGACCCGTCCCCAGAGCACTCTCCTCAACCTGTTCAGTTAGTTGAGGGCTCGTTAGATCTTGCAGCTTCCCCAGTTTGTCCCCAGCAGCAGGAAGCTCCGCAATGGTCTCTGCTGAAAGATATGCAGCAGAAACTTTCTTCCCTTATGCAAGCTTGCCAGCCTGCAGAAAAGAGGGATGCAGACTTTTGTCCACCTATGGCTGTACGTCGCCCTGAGGAAACTTTTGACCGATGTCGCACAGGCGGCCAGTGCTCAAGTGACTTCAAGGTGCAGCGGGACAGCGAATGTGGGAAGAATGTTTCTCCTATTCAAGAGGCCTCAATCAGTTTACGTCAGCCTGAGGAAGCTTTTGACAGATGTCGCACAGGCGGCCAGTTCTCAAGCGACCTTAAGGTTGGACAGGACAACGATCGTCAGAAGTCTGGACGCCAGGACGCCCGAGTTGCGCAAGAGGATGGACGCCAGGCGTCAAGAGCTTGGACGCCAGGACACCAGACGTCAAGAATCTAGACGCCGGGACGCCAGGCATCACGAAGTTGGACGCCAAGACGCCAAGCGTCATGATACTGGACGCCAGGATATTCGTGCAGTTGGGCGTCAGGATACCAAGCGTCAAGACCGTAGTCTACAGGACGTTCTGGTCGAGGATTCTCTTGTTTTGAAGCAGCAACTAGTAAACAGGACGCCGCTACTTCGGTTTCCGCACAGCATTCGGAGGAAGCGGAAGGCAACGACGATCTTCCTCCCTCTCCAGATGTTCTCCTCGAGAAAGTTTCCGAGGAAGAGGAACAAGAATCTCAACTTCATTCCTCAGACTTGAAGTTGATGAAAGTGTTTACGGAGCTTTTTCCGGACAACTTCGTGCCAGCCGCCCCCCGTTCTCCTCCCTCGGAATTCACCCTCGGGAAAACTCCGAAGAAGACTATTTTCACTAAAATGATCATGTCTCGTTCCTCCAAGCGAGCCTTGAGAGTTATGGAAGAGTGGACAAACTCCAAAAAGGATCAAGGACGAACAGTGTTCTCTTTTCCTCCAGCTAGACTTGGGTCGAGGTCTAGCATTTGGTATGAGACCGGAGAAGCTCCTGGCCTGGGAGTTCCTGCCTCTTCCCAGGGGGACTTCTCTTCTCTGGTCGATGCTTTTCGCAGAATAGCTATGGGTAAATCCAAGGTCTTCTGGTGTCCTTCGGAGATGAATCACCTCCTTAAGGGAATTTTCAGAGCTTTCGAAGTATTCAATTTCCTGGACTGGACTCTGGGAGCTTTGGGGAAAAAGACTGAGACCTTATTAGATTCAGACACCAAAGATCTTATTCATGTTATGTCTTGCATGGACAAGGCTCTCAGAGATGGAGCCAACGAACTGGCAGCTCTCTTCTCTGCAGGAGTCTTGAAGAAAAGGGCACATCTTTGCTCTTTTCTTGCCTATGGAGTTACGCCCATCCAAAAGGCAGAACTTCTTTATGCCCCTCTCTCGACGCATCTTTTTCCTCAGGAATTAGTGAAGGAGGTATCCTCAGCTTTAACTCAAAAAACAACACAAGATCTAATCACCAAAACTGCAAAGAAAGTTCTACCTTCTAGCTTCGCTTCTCAGAAAATTAGAGGAGAAGCTCCTGTAATTCAGCCCTTTCGAGGCAGAACCCTCAGTAGAAGGAATTCAAGATCTACGATCAAAAGATCTACGAGAAGAAACCATAGACAAGGGAGAAGCAGAGTCTGAGGAGACTCTCCTTCAGACAGTGGTTGGAGCCAGACTAACACACTTCTGGCTGGAATGGGAGAGGAGAGGAGCGGACCCATGGTCTGTTCAATTAATCAAGGAGGGGTACAAGATCCCTTTCCTCAGGAAGCCACCTTTAGCTACAAGGCCGGTAGACCTTTCGGCCAATTACCGAACGAAAATCAAAGCAGAGGCTCTGCAACAGCAGTTTGTTCTGCTGCTGCAAAAACAGGCTATAGAAAAAGTTCTGGACCCGGAATCTCCAGGTTTTTACAATCGATTGTTCCTGGTTCCCAAAAGTTCGGGGGGATGGAGACCGGTGCTAGACGTGAGCACGCTCAACGTGTTTGTTCAAAAGACAAGATTCACGATGGAAACAACCAAATCCGTTCTAGCAGCAGTCAGACAACACGACTGGATGGTGTCTATGGATCTTCAAGATGCGTATTTCCATATTCCCATTCACCCGAGCTCCAGGAAATACCTGAGGTTTGTGCACGGGGGAGAAACTTTCCAATTTCGAGCCCTATGTTTCGGCCTAAGCACGGCTCCTCAGATTTTCACGAGACTAATGAAAAACGTAGCTGGAATGCTTCACACGAGGCATCAGAGTCTCCCTATATCTGGACGACTGGCTCCTCAGAGCTCCTTCCTACGCTCGCTGCCTGGAGGATCTTCAGACGACTCTTCAATTATCGGAGAATCTAGGACTCCATATAGACAAAACGAAGTCTCAGCTGATCCCATCCCAAGAGATTCAGTACCTTGGGATGAGGATTCAGAGTCAAGCTTTTCGGGTTTTTCCGTCAATATCAAGGACGGAACAAGCTTTAGAAAAACTTCAGAAATTCCTAAAGAGACGAACTTGCTCGGTGAGGGAATGGATGAGTCTGCTGGGGCCCCTTTCCTCTCTAGAGCAGTTTGTCTCATTAGGAAGACTGAACCTTCGTCCGTTACAGTTCCATCTGAATCGGAACTGGGACAAAGACAAGGAATTAGAAACAAAGTGTATACCCATTTCACAACAAATAAGACATTACAGTACCTAGAATGGTGGAACGATCCCCTAAAACTTCAAGAGGGACTTTCCTTGCATCAGAGGAACCCAGACCTAGTGTTGTTCTCCGACGCGTCGGACTCGGGGTGGGGAGCAACACTGGGAAAGATGGAAGTCTCGGGCTCTTGGACCAAAGATCAGGTAGAGTGGCACATCAACCAGAAGGAACTGACTGCTATCCTTCTGGCTCTGATAGAATTCGAATGCCTAGTGGAGAAAAAAGTAGTTCAGGTCAACTCCGACAACACGACGGCGTTGGCCTACATCAAGAATCAAGGAGGCACCCACTCCTACTCTCTATATGAGACCGCCAAAAAACTCCTTCTTTGGGCGAAGGAGAAAGATGTTACTCTGGTTACCCGCTTTATTCAAGGCGAAAAGAATGTGAGGGCAGACATGCTGAGCAGAAGGAATCAAATTCTGTCGACAGAGTGGATGCTTCACCAGAACGTCTGCAAGAGCCTGTGGCGGATTTGGGGCCGACCATGCATAGACCTCTTCGCCACAGCTCAAACGAGGAAGTTGGAAGCTTACTGTTCTCCCATTCCAGATCCCGAAGCGGTTCACATAGACGCTTTCCTGCTGGATTGGTCCAACTTAGATGTGTATGCGTTTCCCCCGTTCAAAGTTATTCACAGAGTTTTACAGAAGTTCGTAGCTCACGAGGGGACCAGGATGACCCTAGTGGTTCCTTACTGGCCTACAAAGGAATGGTTCACAGAGGTACTGGAATGGATGGTGGACACCCCGAGAAGACTACCTTTCAGAATAGATCTACTCAAACAACCCCACTTGGAAAGATATCACCAAAACCTCCAAGTTCTACAAATGACTGCCTTCAGACTATCAAAAAACTTGCAAGAGCTAAAGGCTTTTCGAAGGCGGCAGCTGACGCAATTGCAAGAGCAAGGAGGTCCTCAACAATCAAGGTATATCAATCCAAGTGGGAAGTATTTAGAGGATGGTGCAGGAAAAATTCTATTTCCTCTTCCAGTACCTCTGTGATTCAAATAGCAGACTTCCTTCTCTTCCTTAGAAGGGAACTTAACTTTTCTATTTCCACAATTAAGGGATATAGGAGTATGTTAACTGCTGTTTTTAGACAGAAACTAAGACCTTTCCAGCAATAAGGATCTCCAGGACCTTATCAGATCCTTCGAGACCATTAAAGAGAAAGGCCAGGATTCACCAGCTTGGAACTTAGATGTCGTTCTTAAGTTTCTCATGGGAAATAGGTTCGAACCCTTACATAAGGCATCATTTAAGGATCTTACCCTAAAAACTCTGTTTCTGATCAGTTTGGCCACAGCTAAAAGGTTAAGTGAGGTTCATGCCTTCAGCAAGTCCGTGGGCTTTAGACAAGGCAAGGCGATTTGTTCTTTGCAACTTGGGTTCCTCGCAAAGAATGAGATTCCATCTCGACCCTGGCCCAAAACGTTTGAGATCCCGAACCTGTCGGATATCACAGGTACAGAAATAGAGAGACTCCTGTGCCCCGTAAGAGCTCTGAAGTCATACCTGGAAAGGACTAAGGACTTACGAGGTAAGTCAGAAGCACTGTGGTGTTCAGTCAAGAAACCCTCGTTACCCATGTCTAAAAATGCGTATCTTACTTTATCAGGCTATTGATAAGAGAGGCCCATTCAGAATTTAATGAAACTAATCTACAGATTCTTAAAGTTAAGACGCACGAGGTTAGGGCAGTAGCAACCTCTGTGGCTTTTAAACAGAATAGATCCTTGCAAAGTATTTTAGATGCGACTTTCTGGAGAAGCAAGTCAGTGTTTGCCTCGCATTACCTCAAACAGGTTCAGACTGTATATGAAGACCGCTACACTCTCGGCCCATTTGTAGTGGCTAATTCAGTAGTGGGTGAAGGATCTACCCCTGCTATACCATAAACCTATACCCTTTTTTCCTTTTCTTGAAATGGAGGAATTTTTTATGGTTGTTTGCGAAGGCTGGACGCAGTCTTCCGCAATCATTAGCAAATGTTTTGTTTTTTGTTAGTTTGTTGTGTTATTTGGTCAGGTGGTCGTTTTTGTTCCTTACTAGCGCCCGGAACAAGGGTATTTTTTAAGGAGGTCTAGTCACATAGAGGTTATACACCGGTTGACAGCCCCTAGAGATTTTCAGCCCCCTGGGTGGATCGCTGGATCTCTTAAGGAATGCAGACAGAATGAGGCAGGAAAACTTTGAAATCTGCTTCCTTAACAGGTAGAAACCTTGAGTTGGTTTTACAATTTTAATTTTGTCAATTCCAACGATGTTGGCTGTCTCTGACCCTCCACCAAAGGTGTCAATCAGCTATATATATAACTACCAGTTAAGTCAGATGTTTAAAAATGATATTTTCATAATAAAATAAATTTTTGAACATACTTACCTGGTAGTTATATATAATTTAATTCCCACCCTCCTCCCCTCTAGAGACGAGAGGCATGGAAGATCTGAGGAATACCTGGTGTGGTTCCAGATACCTGGAGAGAGGGCGCATAGGTGGACCACTTGACCTACCTATCGGTGATTGCCGCGAGTTTTGAAATTCTGCCGTGACGTCAGGGACTTAAGCTATATATATAACTACCAGGTAAGTATGTTCAAAAATTTATTTTATGAAAATATCATTTTTCAAGAATTTTGCTAACCAAAGAAGCTTAAATCCAATGAGGCACTTGAGTTTAAAGCTTCATCAGTTCACTGTTAAGTATCCTGTATGTCTGACACCACTGGATTATATTAGCTAAAGTAATTTTAGTACTGTAGTAGTGTACTTAATTTCTAAAAGAGGAGGGGGAGTAGGTCCTTCCTCCTCTCAAGCAGTTATGTAACATTAGCCAGTGTTGAGCTATGAACCTTCTCATTTACATTTTCTTGTCTTTTAACTGGGTTAGGATTGCTGGTAATTATCATTATTAAAATTTTTTGAGTCAAGTATGCCATGATTAGTTTCGGATCCCCCTATCTCACTTTCTGCCTCAGTTCCTGACTGGCTTTGATCTTCATCTAAGACTTGGTGCCCTTCCATTCTATGTACAAACCATCTACATCTTTGAGATCAGTCTTTACCTGTGTATGGACACCACGTCCCTCAATAACATTCTCATTTCCAACATGAACATCCTGAAGCTTTCAGGCCATGAATTTTAATACTTTGAAATCACACCTTCAGAATCTCCATTTTGTAGTTAGTACTTGTGCATTTGCTGCATTTTTTCTTGGATTTAATGTGTGTATGCATTTTGAATTCTTCTTTTTTATTTGTGGGATAGTTACTATCAGCAGTCCAGGAATCTTTTTTCCTGTTTTATCTAGGCTGTTGCTGTTTTTTGGATCATGAGTTGAATGTGTTAACAAAGTGGTTAGGTTAAAGAAATTAATATTGTCATTTTTTTACCATTGTTTCAACGTCATGGTATCCTTGCCATTTTGTAGCTGAAGAAGATAGTGGCTGTGATAATTCCCATTTATTGCATAGGGAGAGAAAAGCTTCTTTGCAAATAAGGAGCTCTTTTTGAAAAGGTTGGGGAAGTGAATTGATTGTTTGTAGTCGATTGTTTGTAGTCGAAGAGATTTTTCCATCTGCTTCATGTCGGGGAAGAAACTACTTTTAGGCTAAACTAATTTATGCTGGCTGTTACAGAATTTAGTTGCACATTTTGTTGTCTGATGTAGGTAGTATTGTTGGTTTTGTTGTTAGCTGATCACGGCTGCATTGCTGATTTTATTATTGTAGGCAGTATTTCCAGGTTTCTTAGAATACTTGGCAGTTATTCCTTTTTTGACATGTTGGTAGTCATGTCTTTCCTTTTTTTGTGTGGAACAGTGCCTTAATTAGTAAAATCAAGTTGCAGACATAGAGAGTTTGGTAAAATTGGATTTTTGGCCCTAAATCACTGTGTTCCTCAGGGGTAAAAAAAGATTCTTTACAATGCTGAATCAGGGGCCACTTTATCCTGAGAGATTATACTATGTTACTGAAAAAGACAATATGAAATGGTCGGGTGTGACCGTGATTTCATTTCTAGGAGCCATAGTTCATTGATAGCTCTGAATATCTGAACATACTACCTCCCTCTTTCTGCTTGTTGTTAGTGAAGTGTTAGTCATATCCTGTTGAGTCAAACCAGTCTCATTGGCAGATTGAGAAGATAGGACAGGATGTCTGTATACTTAAGATTCAATTTTAGTCCATAGAGTTTCAGAACCTCTCTTGAGCAAAGTTTTTATCTCATGTTACTAGTTTCAGTTGACTCGGGTACATATAACTTGTCTAGCTCTTGAACAATTGTTCAGTGTCTGCCTAGAGATCCCAAGTGATTGTTCCTCTGGTTCTGTTCTCAGCCAGCCCTTTTGACATGTGACAATACTGTAAAGTTATCCATTGGGAAGGGAGTGTAGTTTTTTTAACAGATATAGTCTATTCTAACTTTTAAGAATACCAGAATCATCTGTGTATTACATATACAGGTATAGGTATTCCAAATTTCCTTTCATAGCGCCACCAGGTTTATCTCCAGTTATGGACTGCTAGCATTCCATTCATCTACAGGTATTTAAATATTTACTGATTGTGCAATTATCACTATCAGTAAATTTTATATTAAGGTCCCTATTGAGGAAGACGTTTTCAATGTTGTCTTTCAGCATTTTTCTCTGTTGATAACTTATTTTTTTATTTAAAATATTAGTTTTCAGTCGAGTATTGTCATCAGGCCACCTGTCAGACAGCTTTTCTATACTCTTAGTTTCACAAAACAACAAGGCGGCTATTGCTAACTCGAGTGCTGCTACCTGGGTATGGCTGTAGATTGCATGGTGTCAGAATAGTCTTGAAATTGTGTATGTTGCTTCATTGGATATTCTCATTTTCAGCATTGAAACATCCAGGGTAAATTTGATAATTTTTAATTTCATTTTTGGTAAATTGTATGGTAGCACTCAACTACTTGTATCTTTCATGAAGGTATGTTCCTTGACTCTCAGATTAATTCATTTATTATCTTGACATTCTTTATCATCATGGTGCTTTGTTGGGCCTTTTACCAGTGCCTGGGTTTTGCCCCCAAGCACCATGCATCCAGTCATTTCCTAATACTGTAGTACAGAATTCTGCATTACAGGTTCAAATTTTGTCATACTGTACAGGTGGCCCAGGCAACAGTGCTCTTTGATGTTATATCCCAAAATATCTGTGCCTTAGCCAGTGTCTTCAAATAGCTCGGGAAATTATAATTAAAAATATAATGTCCATTTCAGTGACATCATAGTTCAGACCCTTCTGGGCAGCCCAAATATAGTTGAATTTTAATTTATAGAACACTTTGCAGGTTGTTGCTCACTGGGAAGATCAGAGAATTATCATGAACCAGTTGCTTCTCCAGGTAAAGAAATCAAACCACAACATGAAATCATGGTGTTTCAATGTGGCTGGAGAAGTCAGTACTATATGTGCTGGTGATAAGATTACTTCCCAAGCCTTTGTTTTGCTTGATCTAATGGGTCAAAATCTCAGCTACCTGCCTAGTGTGTCTAGTTACATGGCACCCTATAAACCAAAGGAAGATGTCTTTTCAAGTAACATTTTGCCATTTGCATTGAATTGCATTTTTCTTTAATTTTCATCCACTCCATTCATTTTCTTGTTCATAGTCTTGATCCAGTATTGTATTTTGCTGAGGAGACTGATCAAAGTA
Source organism: Macrobrachium rosenbergii (assembly GCA_039081455.1). Classification (NCBI taxonomy): domain Eukaryota; kingdom Metazoa; phylum Arthropoda; class Malacostraca; order Decapoda; family Palaemonidae; genus Macrobrachium; species Macrobrachium rosenbergii. Next base: position 45,439 of record JANJGK010001663.1, read on the forward strand.
TACTGTATGTGGTAAAATTTCTTCCATCTTTCCTGTTAGGATATTGTTGCTTATGTTGTCACTGCACATTCCAGTTTCTTGTCAAAATGTTCACGGCAATATTCTCTTATCTGATGAACCTATTTTATGTATACCTTGTGTCTGGTAATTCAGTGAAATTCACTTTTTTCCTCCTCTGTATTCCATACAGTAATCCCTTCTGTCCTCTTGAGTGCAGTATCTCATGATTTGCAAATATACCATCCCAGTGCTCTCCGTTATTAATTTTCTCATGTATGTTTGCTCATATAATTCACAATGAGCACCATTCTGCTTGTTCTGAGTTTAGTTATTCATGTGATCTCACGGTGTAGTTGGTTATTCTTGTGATCTCTCAGACAACTGACTCGAGTTTTAAATCTGTAGCCAAAGAATAAAATTATGTAGTTCCTAGGGAAACTGTATCGTGTCTCAATTGTACCATTTACGCTAGCTCCCATTCCAGTGAGGGATGTAGTAAAATAATTATATGCCTTAACTGTATTATGAAACTGCACTGCCGTTTATGTGCTCTGTTGGTTGCAAAAAGTTTTTGTATGAAAGCCCTTGGTCATGAAGTTTACGCTGTTGCACTCATGTCCCAGTCTGCCTGATTGTTTGTGCACAAACTAGCTATGTGTTTGATGGATATGTGCAATAAAGCAGATTGGAGCAAGTGGGTAATAATGTCCCCAGGAATACTGGCTTTTGTACATGAACACATGGTTCATTTACAAAAGCCAATATTCTTGGGGACATTATTATTCACTTGCTGCAATCTGCTTTCTTGCACATGTAAAGTGGAATCTACACAAAGGGTTGAGTTTCATTGTAGAGTTTGCAGACTTGAATGTTACAGAAATAAAACTGTTAAGGTGGAAACATATAAAATGCACATTAACTTAATAACTAATTTTATTTACCACAAATTGATACTGAAAATAATTTTATTTTCCATAGATTGATACCAAAAATATACAGAATCTAGATTTTAAAAAAGCACTGCTGGCACATAATGGGTTGCATGGGGCAAGTGCAATATGGTCACCCACTTGAAAGAGGAGAAAAGAAAAGGAAGAACAGCTGGTGGGGTAGAGGAATGGGTCCCTGGTGCATATTTTCCACACTTGCACTCTCTTTCTCTTTTCTCCTTTTCCTTAGTGACTAAGTTTCTCAAATTCTTTCCCTCAGGGAATCACCCAAGTCTGTTTCAACCATTTTTCTCCAGATAAACTATTCACTTCTATACCTCTGGTGTAAAATATTACAATTCTGCTTAGTATTGCTTCATTAGTAAAATACTGTAAATATGTAAAGTCCCTGCTCAACGCATTCTCTGTAGAGAACATCCCGTTTTCTGCGGTGCCTTCACATCGACCTAAGGTCAATCGGAATATATATTTATCATCATAATTGTAAATTGTATATGTGTGGTCTTTCTAAACAATCATGCTTTATGTACAAATAACGTGTTATTTATGTTGTGTCAGATATTATTGATAACTATGTTTTCTGTATGAACTTGTCCTGTTTTTGTAAGAAATTAGTTTGACACACACTGCCAACTGCCTCCTGCCGAGGACCCCACCACGGAGCCTGTCAACTCCATCGAGCAGAAAAGGTCGCCCCACCAGCAGAAGAGGGAGGGGCCGGGGCTGTGCTACTTCCACTGGAGGTTCGGGAGAGCTGCCCATAGGTGCGAAGCCCCCTGCCCTTTCTTCCCTCAAAAAACAGAGGCGGCAGTGGCCAACCCCACAGGCCGCCGTGGCAGCAGCAACAAAAACACCCAAGGCCCCCCTACCATTAGGGTTCTACGTCTGCAATGCGATCTCCAGCAGGATGGTGTTGGTCAACACTGGAGCCATGCGTTTGGTGTTTCCGCCTTCAGGAGCGGACCGCAGATGCCCGCCGGACCCTGACTACCTGCCTGACAGCTGCAAATGGGTCCCCCCTCCTCTCCTACGGCACCAAGCTCCTGTTGATCTCCATCCTTGGCTGGAGGTACAGGTGGGAGTTCATCATCGCGGACTTCAGGACGCCACTCTTGGGGACAGATTTCCTTGCCCACTTCAGTCTAACAGTCGATGTCTGCTGCAAACACTTGCTGGACACTCAGTCCTGCCAGTCCCTGCCCTTGTCGCCAAGCCCCAGGGAGCCCGCCAACTGTTCCATCGCGCCCCACCAGTACGGTTCCCTCTTGAAGAAGTTCCCGGAGGTCTTCAAACCCGAGCTCCACCAGATGCCCAGGACTCCTGCCAAACACGGGATATACCACTATATCAAGACGAAGGGCCCACCGACACCTGCAAAATTCCGACGGCTTCAGGAGGCCAAAAAGGTCTTCGCAGAGATGGAAAGGATGGGCATATGCAAAAAGGCTCCCAGCCCATGGGCTTCCCTCTTCACATGGTGCAGAAAGTGGACGGCACCTGGAGGCCCTGCGGCGACTACATGCGGCTGAACCTGGCAACAGAGCCGGACCACTACCCCCTGCCAAACATGCAGGACCTGACAGCCTCTTTCCATGGGACCAGGATATTCTCCAAAATGGACCTACTGAATATCTTATTTTCAGGTACCAGTAGCACCAGAGGGCATCCCCAAAACCACCATCATCACGCCCTTCGGGTCTTATGTCCTCCCCTTCTCCACCTTCGGCCTGAGGAACACGGGTGCGACCTTCCAGAGATTGATGGACAGCATCCTAGAGCACCTGGACTTCTGCATCTGCTATGTCGATGATAGCCTAATCTTTTCCAGGTCCCGGGAGGAACACCTGCGACACATCTGGAAGGTCCTGCAGCGCCTGCAGGAAAGTGACCTCGTCATCAGGTTTGATAAATGCACCTTCGGTGTTGAAAAGGTGGAGTTCCTGGGCCATGACATATCCCAGAAGGCGTCAAGAAGTTCCCCACCCCTGCCTCCATCAGGGCCGTACAAGAATTCCTCAGGATGGTCAACTACTACAGAAGATTCATCCTGGGGATTGCTCACACCATGGCCCCCCTGATGGAGGTCCTGAAGGGACGTCCAAAGACCTTAGTGTGGGACCCCGACCGGCAGAAGGCTTTCCTCCTGATGAAGGCCGCCCTCGCCAAAGCAACATCTTTGGCCCACCAGGACCCCAGCACTCCCCTCCAGCTGACGATGGACACCAGCAACGTCGCCTGCAGAGCAGTCCTGGAGCAGGTCATCAGATAGCCCATCGCCTTCTTCAGTGGGAGGCTAAACCCTGCTGAGTCAAGTTGCAGCACCTTCGACCAAGAACTGTTCGCAGCATACCAGGCAGTATGGTACTTCAAGTTCCTCCTGGAGGGGACGCCCTTCACAATTTGGACCGACCACCAACCGCTGGTCCACACCTTCACGAAGCTGGGGAATGCACGGTTCTCTAGGCAGCAGCAGCATCTCGCAGCCATCGCGGAGTTCACCTGCACCATCAAATACCTCCCTGGCAGGAAGAACCCGGTAGCTGACGTCCTCTCGAGGATGGAGATTGATTCTGTACAGCTCGGGATCAACTACAAAGACTTCGCCTGCGAACAAGCTGCTGATCCTGAGATCCCAGCCTACTGTACAGCCATCACGTCCCTGAAGTGGAAGGACATGCCCTTCGGCTCAGGAGGATCAACATTACCGAGTGATGTCAGTACCGGATGCCCCTGCCCTCTGGTACCAGCCTCCAGACGTCAGCTGGTCCTCAACATCATCCACGGCCTTTCCCACCCCTCTGGAAGGACAACAGCCAGACTGCTGACGGAGAAGTTCGTCTGGCACTGCATACAGAAAGACGCAACGGCCTGGGCAAGACAGTGTATGCAGTGTTAGGGCAAGCAAAGTGGGACGGCACACTGAATCGGGAGTGGGCGAATTCCCCCAGCCAAAGAGACGCTTTGGCCACAGCCACGTCGACGTAGTGGGTCCTTTTCCCCCATCAAGAGGAGCCAGATACCTTTTGACAGTCGTCGACCACTCCACCAGGTGGCCCTCCAGTGCATGCATGGAAGCCCTCCTCTCTAGTTGGATTAGCCGGTTCAGTGTCCCAGATGACATAACAGACAGGGGACTCGCTTTCCTGTCCGAGCTGTGGACCGCCCTGGCATGCCTATTGGGGACCACTCACCACAGCCTACAACCCCGCAGCCAACGGAATGGTGGAAAGGTTCCACAGGTCTCTGAAGGCGTCCCTTATGGCTCGTTGCTCCTCCGAAAATTGGAAGTACCAGCTGCCCTGGGTCGTCCTTGGGTTGAGGACTGCCCCCAGAGCCAGTGGGGGGAGTATTGTACAGTCCCCGCTCAACGCTTTCTCTGTAGAGAACATCCCGTTTTCTGCGGTGCCTTCACATCGACCTAAGGTTGATCAGAATATATATTTATCATCATAATTGTAAATTGTATATATGTTGTCTTTCTAAACAATCATGCTTTATGTACAAGTAACGTGTTAGTGATCAATAATGTCTGGCACATAACATAAATATGTTTTCTGTATGAACTTGTCCTGTTTTTGTAAGAAATTAGTTTGACCTCAGGTCACCTGTAAATCTTTGTACCAGCGGTCTCTGCGAACTACGCAGATGTCCGCATCCTGCTTTATAAGCAGCTCGCTTTCATCAATAAACCAGCAGAACTTGTCTTCCTGCTCATTATTTCACACCTCTCTCACAAATATGCTAGAAGGAATATGATATTTAAGAGTGACTCAATTATCTTAAAATATTTCTTAGTAAAAAATAAGTTACCTGAAGAAAATGGTATAAAAGATCTCATAGCACTTCTTGCATTTACAATAATTGCAAAAATATTTCAATTTCAATACTGTTACAGAATTCATACAAACCATAAAAAACCAAGAGTGGAGACAAAACAAAATGGAATATTCCAAGGGTACATTGCCATCTCTTAAAGACAATTTTCCAAAGAAAACTGCAGCCTGTAATTCACTGTATTCTATGCTAATGTCTAGTAGACTTGTAACAAATCCTAAATAGAAGACCATAGTATCTTCACACACCTGTAAGGATTATGCAAGGAAAACATTTGCTGAACATCAAACACCACAAGGTTTGAACCAACCACAGCATCTTGCCTGTCTTTAGTTCATGCACTGCAGAATTCTGTTATCAAGAACATTTATGTAACCTCAGTACAGCCAATACTCAGTGTTTATAGACAACCTAGGAAATGCTTCTGGCCATAAATGAACCAGATTCATGACCAATTAATTAAATATGTTTTGGACTATCAGTTATATGAATAATTAGCTTCCATAATTGAATAAATGAAGTACAATACTGCAATGTACTTCAACTGCACTAAATAATAAATAAGACTAATAAAAAGTAATAATGGATGATGGGCCTCTTTAATTAATCACAGCTATAATATTTTGAGTCCAAAACATGGGAACCAGTAGCTCCACTTGTAAGTACCAAGTGCCATTACACATACGCAATAGCCTTCTACATGAAACTAATAAAAACAATACCACAACACGAATGGCTGCCCAAATCAAGCTTGGTCACTCTGTTGGTGACCTTGGTTTCAAGTTTTGAAAACCCCAGTGCACATTTAGGGGTAGAAAATGCAAGAGTGCAAAGAACTCCATAATCTAGAAGTGAATACAATGAAAGACTAACCACATTTTAATTACAGGATCTGTGTTACTACCAAGTGTGACATGCAGAATACAACCAAGAAAATTGAAAATAATTTTCAAAGAATATCTATCAACATGTGCAGAAAACCATACCATTAAGTTATATGGAAGCATACGTAACACAGAATCTGTAAGACTTAAAACTTTTCCTGGATGTGAACTTGCTAAGTACAGTATTCTAAATTAAGGATGAAAAATTGAATAAAAACTGCAAATGAGGTTTTCTAAAGTGAGAAGAGAGAACTCAAGTGACCACTGCCATTAAAGAGAAACAAAAATTGTAAGATTACACCTGGCAATCAAATGACAAATGCTACTCTACGCCACATCATCTGAAAACCACATTTTTCAAACATCACAGCAAAGTACAAACTAAGGCACTATGCCAACAATGATTGGAACTGGCTAAAATAACAAAGTTCCCAATGTCTTCCGTGACAGAAAATGTCTGCATGGTTAAACAAACTGAAAAATTATATCTTATGAGACTCAGGTTTCCTCAAAACCTGACATGATCTTATTGGTCTTTCAATATTTTCAGCAGAACAGAACGTTTTCACTGGATATAAAATACTCAACCAAAAATTTCCTATCACTATCCTTTCTTGGTGTTTAAACTCTGATACCATAACTAGGGAGCTTTTGATATTCTTAACATTTTAGATGTATAACAAAGGAAGCACAGGAGCACAATATACATTAAGTTTCAAACAAAGCACAGAATGTGGAAGGCCACATCAAAATTCAGCTCTGAATACTGAACTGAAAAGGCAGAAGACCACTAATAATACATGTATCTGGTTTCCCACCATCTTTTACTGCATGGTTTCACAAAAGGAATGAAAGTGGGCAAAAATTATCAAAATTAATTTCATGATCAACAACATGTACAGCAGTAAATACATTTACAAGGCATACTGCTACTATCAATACCTGACTGTCCAGCAAACATATTTATAACCATTTCAAACAATCAAAAGCAAAAAAACAATCCCTAAAGCTCACTTCTTAGTAACCAAAGCAAAGGTAGAAAGTTATAAAATATACAAGTTAGAAAGGCAATCCTAATCCAAAACGAGTTGGAATAAACAGGCAAGAGAAATGAACTAGATACTCAGTTTTAAATCCATTTTAATCAACTTCCCAACTCTCTGCCCAATGTCTAACTTGTCTTGCTCCAGTCTTTGCCTCTCATTAAAGAATCAACATTCCACACTGCCTGAGACAATTAGCTCTACATCACACAACAGAATGCAAAAAACTCCATCAAACATAAGCATTAAAAGACCCAATAAAGAAACTTAATGAACATCACCTAAATCCATTCCAAATGAACATTGTGGAAGGCAGACAACTACCATGGAGTATTGAGTACAAGCCATTATGATTTTTACTGTAATCCACAGCACGGATAATGTTGATTTTCCTTTGCAGCTGCCTATTTGGACAATAGTAAATGCTATAAAAAAGAGCAGTGTTGTTAAGAGACTATCCCTTAAATGGAGGAAGTAACTTTCTCCATCATTCAGAACTTGACTTTAACTAATCTTGCTCCCATACGTTGACCAGAAAAAGGCTGGCTCAAAGGTCTAGGAATTAACATATTCAGCAATTTCAGACACACTTGACCACATTGCAAACTTGAGAATTGTATTATGCAAAAGAGAAGAATATGATAAATATTATGTAAAAGAAAAGAATATGATAAACCTCGGCATATTTCCTTGAATATTACAGGGCTATGGGCTTGGAACCTTGCAACAGACCTTATGAGGCCTGAGAAGCCAGCATAGTCGGCAAGTACCAAATTAATGTAACGGATACGTGCTTGGTCTTGAGTGCAAAGTGCACTTAGAAAGTGTGCTACAAAGTCATTTTGACTTAAACTGTGCATGTAAGCAATGTAACATGCAGATGCCATCAAATATGGAGAAGCTAATGGTAAATCTGGCAGCACTTTCTTTCTGTAGATACTCTTGATATTTTCATCACTCTTTTACTTTGTTTTTCAGTCTTTTTACATACAGTAGTGCCATCTCATCTGTGAAGGTTTGCCTTTCAGTTCCCACCACGAAAGGAATTTCTTGTTTAGGCCTTTTCTTTACTTACAAATGAGCCTAGTACACACCTGTAAATCCCAAACGTGGCATAATGGTGGGATATAATCATCAGACACGAGTCCTTGAGGGCTATATTCAAGGAACTCTTTAGTGTTGTCTGGATTCCAGAAATTCTTTAGTGTTGTTTGGATTCTTAAATATCAACTTCAATTAAATGTGCACTCACTCAAAATTCTGCATCAACAATTACAGCAAACAAGTGCTATCCTGGCAACTGAAATCACTCTTGATTCATCGTCAAATCATTCAGGAAACACAAAGAAAGAAGCAATTGTGAAATGAAACCACAGCAAATTAAACTAACACTTCAGTTTTGAAAAGTCTGGAAGGTGCATTGTATGGACTGTTTTTGCAAAGGCTTTAACATGAGCTTGGATATGGTTGCCTTTCGAGAACATATCAGATTCAAGATAAAACTCTTTCTAAAGTGTTCAGCCACGAAACTAATATGAACTAGAATAGAAGCTCAGACGTCTAGAGATTTTTATTAAAAATTTTATCTATTTTTCCTTTTTCAAGATTGAAGAAATTGTTGGAACAGGCAATTCAAAGCTTTTATCTAAGGTTTGATGGCCACAAGAATGAAGGGAAAATTAAGGCTTTTCCCATAACAAAATTTCTTTTTATTAAAGTTCAGAGGTCAACTGAAGTGATAACCTAGAACCCTATTCTAGTGCCTGAAGAAGACAGGCACAAGAAAAGGAAGGAAGAAATAAAGAAGCATGGAGCTTGACCACAAAGAATGAGGCAGACCTTTTATCAACTCAAAGGTATGAAGGAAGGTCATGCATCATGGTAAAGAAAAGAGAATTCAAAATGGTAGATGCACGTTCTGAAAGGCAGGGAATCACAGAAAACAGGAGAAACAAGCAAGGAAAGCTTTCCAAAGTTTGGCAGTTGTGGGTAAAAAACAAAAACACATCACCAAACCAAGATATTTGAGGACTGTTGATTTCCTCAGTTTAATCTAAGTGGTGAGAGACCTCAAAAGGACCATAAACATGATATCTGTGGACATCTTAAGTCACTTACATGAGCACCTTTCTTTTGTCCAACATTAAGTCAAAATATCTCTGGTGTTGCCATAGTCATTGAATTTTACTTTGTTTTTAAACTTTTTCTCTATTTTCTTGGGCAGTTAGAGCCAGATTTGGAATAATCCAGTGTCATTTCCCTCATCATAAAAAGAAAGCCAAATTGTCTAAGCACTAATAACAAAATTACTAGAGCACTCTCCATTTTCAAAATACTTCTTGACTCTTTTGACTTGGTGACGAGTCGAAGGATTGTTTCTTGGGAATATTTGGGCTCTGATGACTATCATTAATGAACCTTGAAAATCACATAAAATTGGGGAACAACAGTATGTTTCTGAAAAAAAAAATGCTGATAAGGACGCACAAACACCAAATATTCAAGTGAAACAAATTGCACCTACTTTTCTTTTTTACTACGACAACAGCATTTGGCCAAATCAATAACTCCTCTTCTAAAGCCCAAAATAACATACAAAATGCTGTTGTCCACAAAGGGACCTTATAAGGGCACAGCACCAAACATTCACAACTTTACCTTTCATGGGACTGACAGAGCTAAAAACAGCAGCCCTAATAAGTTTCCCAGGGCCGATATTCAACCAACAACTTTTCCTACATTCTCAGAAATCTGGAAACCAACCAGTTCACTGACACAGCAAAGAAAAGAACAGGAAGACAACATGATATCCTTATTCACTATTTCCTAAAGGGTCACCAAGGTCTAAACAGTATAACCGACTGTACAATCACCTTTCAACTAAGGGATTGAAATGTACGGTACCCACTGTATCAACGTACTGGTCTACACAAAATTAAATACTGAATACAGTTGACATGGACTCCCAATGATAATGAAACCGAACTCCTATTCAATTACTGCAACCAAAGAAGGACATACTTAAGTCTTTTAGGACCATTATACAAAAATGACCTTTACATATCAAGTGACATCTACTTAAATGATACTTTATATTACACTTTGCATCTTAGCTCCACACATGTGTGACACTGTCTACAAGAGCCATAAAAATTATCAAAAATTTACATTCCAGTTTAATGAGAGCACCAGAGCTTATAAGGGGCAGTATAACTTCTTCAGACTTGAAAATTTCAACTAAATTTGTCAAATTGTGAATAGTAATTACAATTTTGCTTTTAAGCTATTGGGAGACAGTGTACACTTCATATTCCTTAATGAAAATAAGAAATATTTAAAATGCAAACTATCTGATACAATGAAGTCATTAAACAATGCATGTCAAGTCATTTTCTCATATACCAATTTATATATCAAATAATACGGTACCTTAGAAGGCAACCATATAATAATCATTTGTATATTTGCTTAAAAACAGGAATACAGTCCCATATAAAAAACCTAAAGCATATTCATTAGAAAAGTTATGCCTAAAATTGGATCAAAATAACAATTCAGTGCAAGCAATTGAAAAATTATTTTGACAAGAGTAAAGCTAACTTTAGTTCACTACATGTATCAGAAATATTACAAGAAATCACTTTACAAAGAAACACATCAACTTACTTGTAGAACTACATAAAGGTCACTCTTCAACATCATATTCCTTCTATTAAATTTAACTTCAAACAAAGCAATACCAAGAAGAGTTATCATATTTCAAACCAAAGGTATGGAACTGAATATCTGAAGGAAAATGTTTGAAACAGAGACTTGGGTGAAACACTGAGGGAAAAAATCTGAGAAACTCAAAATTCCCAAGGAAAGGGAAGAGAGAGAATGACAGAGGGAGATTGGAAAACAAGTACCAGGGACCCATTCCTTCACCCCACAGACTATTTCTTCCTTTTTCTTTCTCCTCTATCAGGTGGGTGGCCACACTGCACTTACCCCATGCAACCTGAGAGGTGACAGCAGGCAGGTTTATTATTTTGAATCTTTCCAATTAGCTGCTGAGAAGAAGCACTTCAGTTAATAGTTCAATAACATTCACAAGACCAAATTATGAGATAAGATTCACAAGACCAAATTATGAGATGTAAAAAAACATTCCTTAAATCTGACCATGAACAAAAATTAAACTTGCAGATTCTCACTTACAGATGCTTGTATGAAATAGGAGCCTGGCAGTAACTAAGAAATTTAATATACTTTGCTTTATAAAATTTACAAACAATAACAAAATAAGACAAAAACATCCAGAAATTCTCTGATACAGTACGTAATGTCTTTATTCTTAACATTTCTCACTCACAGATTTTCAGGGTCAAAGTGATCATTTCTCATTCACAGATTTTCAGGGTCAAAGTGATGAACATGGGCTCTGTTCTGAATATAATTCTGTTCCTAGTTGCACACTGCAAAAATGAAACCTTAACATTTTGTAAAATCCAGCATAAAACAAAGCAATGGATACCTGAGATGTTTGGCATTGTAAAACTTTTTAATATCCCCAGTGTTATATTCTTAACCTTCTAAATATGTTCGAAAGATCAGGGCAAAATGAGGGTCCCAGGATTTTACATTACAGTATTTGGATATGACTGGAGCAACTACTTTGAGCACTGTGAAGGTAATGAGTAGGCTAAGGTGATAATAATTAAACATGCAAAATAACTTTCAACCAACTAAGTTTTAATTCTACTATAAATCTAGAGAAGATGAAAGGGAATGAAACAAAATGAACAAATGGCTATAACAAAGCTAATAATCTGGCTAAAAAACTTAAATACACATCCTTCCCATTTACTATTCCAGCATTTGCCCCTCACTAAAGAACACATTTTTTGGTCCTAAATAGGTTCTGGTTGGAAAAACCGGCCAACAAATCTCCATTTACCTATGCTTTTAGCTGATGCAGTCATCCAACACTCAGAATATAGAGAACACATGCTTAGAAAAAATGGGAGGCTTAAACTTGAAGGAAGAAAATGACCCCAATTCTCAGAAAAGTTTTAAGAAGGAAACAAAAGTAGGAGAATTCCAAAGCAATGGTCAAACTGGGTACTACAAAGCTGCAAGAAAGCATTGGCTGTTTGAAGTATGAGGTTTAAAGTATAATTCCTAGTGGCTATAGATAAATATCACTCTTCTTAGGGTCATAAAACAATAACCTGTGTTGGTACTCAGAACCTAATAGTAACCATTCAAAGACAGAATGTAACACCATAAAAATATGATAGGATCAAAAAGCTCCTAAATTTAAGCTATAAATGAGTAAACCTGCGTGTTATCAATCCTGAGTGGTAATAAAAGTTAAGGCTTGTTTAAGATAGTTTTCCATTTCCATGGTACAGTCCTATCAATTACACTAAATTAAGAATTAATCAGATGTGAAAAGATGACTGAGGTGGACCACTCCTTCAGAAAACTGAAATTCTATTACCACAGCTACAGCAGATAATTGCAGAAAATGCCGTTAGTTCCAAGCTCCAGTATCAATTCACTTCCTGTAAGAGAAATTGCAATCATTAGTAAAATACTCCTTTCAGGTTAATTACAATAAGTCAAGATATAATTATGAAAAGACCTTCAAGTGATTAATGCACAAAATTTACTCTACATCTACTGTATAACACTTTCGTCATTACTTTATACAAAATTTAAAGCATACAAGGATATCTTTCTTTCTTTTTATCTTAATGCAATTGTCAAACCACCGCACATCCCACACTCTTTCCCACAGGATCATATTCTCAAAATAAGTAAAAAAGTGCCACTAGCTACTGTTCTGGTGTTTTCCAGCACCATACCACTAAATGCTGCATCAAGTTAACCATAGTTTTCTGTTATATTTTTGTTTAATTCAACTTTGGACAAGCAAAATACTGAATTTTGCATTTAATATTAACTTCCTAGCATTAAGTATAACAACACTATCCTGAAAGACATCAGAAACATGTATGACTGACATCATTTCGATCTCTCTCTCAGAGCATGGAAGGGTCTCTTACTCACAATAAGAATCTCTCTCTCTTGGACAGGATGTGAATCAACAACACAAACCACTGATGTTCCATAGATACAATTGTACCTTTGCATTGCAGACACTTCAATCAGTTTTTAAGCTTGTCACTCAATTCTAGATTTCACATGACTGGCAGAGGTGAAGCAGCTATGACTCTGTAGGTTCTTAAATTTTGCTTAGATCTTTCAAGAGAATGAGAAAACATCAATGCAGTCCATTCTGCAGAGAAGGATAACAGGAATTCATTGTAGAAAAGTTATGTAGTTCTAAAACAACAAAATGTCTCAAAAATTCTTGCTTCCACATACAATTATAGAAAAAACTTCCATGACAATGTACACATTCATGCCAACCCAAGCCAAAACAAATGTTTGAGGGCAGGGTTAATGCCCTAGACTTGTAAACAAAAGTATTACATAAGTATTCAGTAAAACTTAGGGGTCTGGTGTGAATAACTGGTCACAATACAGCACAAAACAGATGGAATCAAGAAGTTCACTATGCTGCTGGTGTTCTAATAAGTGAAGCTGAGCATTGTCAGCTTTTCTCAGTGACCAATTGCAGGGTTATGGACCTGGTGCTGGTAATTTCATATATAATGAATCAATGTGTAAACATCTGCAAAAGAACTCAGTAGATTAATGCAAATGAGAATATGATAAAATAAAGCCTGACAGGAGCTTATGCTTTGGTCTAATTAGTCTGTTTCTCAGCAGGATTATGCAAAATGATAAGTGTCAACTGTTAAGAAACTTTAACCAATAGTGTACTGTAACTGATAGCATGAACTTGATTTTGGAAAATATATGGATCTTGACAGGGGTCATTTGCAGGGTAGGAAAGGGGTGGGAGGATTAAAATTAGTACTCTGCTTTGATGGAGGTTTAAGCAATGTTATTGTATGAACTAGTAATTGCTTGGCTCTGACCATGTACAGAGAATGTAGAATTAAACATGAGTGATTCTAATGGAAAGACAACAAAGATGATAATACTGCAAAGAACCCTTTCAAGTACTTTAAATTAAAGTACAGTATTTCAAAGTGTACTCTGCCTTCGTGTTATCAAACACTTGATATTTTAGATTATCTGAGTGGCTTCAACTTAGGAAGACTCATCAAGACCTTAAAGACCATGTTGAACATTACTTACAGCATTTCACTGGCTCCTAGCTGTGTTGCTTTCTTCTACTAATTTACACAGGTGTGTCATGGATGGATGGTGCAGAAGAGGATTTGTGAATGTTACTCCTCTTCCCAAGACCTTTTCTAAAATAAAATAAAACCCAGAGGATTTGTGAATGTCACTCCTCTTCCCAAGACTTTTTCTAAGGTAAAATAAAACCAATTCTTATTCATTTCATGATGTGGTGTCGTTGTATTTGCATTTAAAAATTAATCAGAGTATCTGCTAATAAACACAAAGCTTTAATGGTGGGCATCATGGAGAACAAAGAATTTAGGCCAAAGGCGAAGCATTGGGACCTACGTGGTCATTCAGCACTGAAATGAAAATTGACAATAAAAAAGTCTGAATGGTGTAACAGGAGGAAAACCTCTCAGTTGCACTATGATACTATTGTTAGAAGAGGGTGGAAAGTAAGATGAAAGAAAGAGAATATGAATGGAGGTACAGCAAAAGGAATGAAAGGGGTTGCTGCTATGGGCCAAAGGGATGCTGCAAAGAATCTAAGTAATGCCTAAGGTGCACGCACCACATGAGGTGCACAGATGGCAGCACCTCCCTACAGAACAGTTGGCCTCATGAGATTTAAGTTTTCCGACTCAGTGGACTGGTTAAACTTGAAAAAAAAAAAGACTTTAATACACAAGGACAATCAACCTTATTCTGTTCATGGGCTTCAGAATAGCAACTTCTTTTAGACCACTCAAGCATCATATTATGATAACATGATTATCATAAAAGAAATTAACTAGGTCAAAGATTTAAATTTCCAGACTTCTACGAAGGTTGTCTGAAGGATCTGTACAGGAAATGTTCTGTAAGTTTTCTTTTAGTGATCTTTCTGGACCAATCTGCAATGCTTTCCTTCCTTGACTTTTCACCTCTTCCTATCACACTTCTCCCAACAGAGTCCAACATCTCATCCTTTTCTGGCTTTATTTTTCACCCCACATTGAAGAACATACAAATTCCATAGTCAAAAACAAGCAATTAACAAAAGTATAAATGTACTGCAGTATTAAACACACCCAAATCATTGCATTTTTCCTTAAAATACCCTATACTATATTGAATAATGTCTATAAGTTAGTGAAGTATTCCAGCTAATATGACTGTCACAGTACTACAACCACTGCACTGGCACAAATGACACCAACAGACCTACGGGTAGAAATGGGAGTCTCTATCAGTGTCGTCCAACCAACTTCCCAATAATTATAAAAAACAGAAGCACAAGCAGAAAGATGATGATAAAAGCATGTTTGCAATGGCAAGTTACGGTGTAAAATGAAAAAGAAAAAAATATCCTGTACGTACTGAGCAACAACATTTTCTCCATCTCTTACACTGTCATTCAAATAAAAGTATAGCATGGTACCCTACAAAATCTTTCCAATACTTACGAGTATGACATATCGTTTTCCTATTGGTATATTTTTCAAACACCCTTGCTGCTATGAAACTACTGCATGAACCACCTTCATTTGAAGACTTTGCTGTAGATTTTTCTGATACTTTACTAAACCTGCTTTTCATTCAAGACCAGATAATCTTGATGGTTGGGTTGGAGAAATCCAAATAGGTTTTTCCTAGTATCTCTTGGAAATTTTTTAATATTTTTACCCAAAACTAAGCACATTTTAGCATTTTTGCTTTCTGAAACTGTATTTTGTCAGTTGTGCTACATTAATAATGACTGTCTACACTAGAATATTCTAACAACAAAGAGAGAGAGAGAGAGAGAGAGAGAGAGAGAGAGAGAGAGAGAGAGAGAGAGAGAGAGAGAGAGAGAGAGAGAGAGAGTGAGAGAGAGAGATTTACTGACACTTACTGTATGTATCCTTTTGTCCAACAAGATAACCTACAAGAATGGCCCCCACGTCAAATGAATTATGGGCTACTCGCAGACTGGCCTGGGTCGTCTCAGGCATGTCTTTTTCAGCTATCATTTATTTTTTTTCTTATTCTGTTAAGTAACTTATTATGCCTTCCTACTGTTGTCTTCATTTTCATAGAAATGCTCAGCAGTATTACATTTAATATGTTACCCATGTTGTTAATATATTTGCTATATAATTCATTGAAAGCCGTTCGATAGTTGTGTCTAAGGCTGAGACAGCCCTATGATCGGTCTATGTGTGCCATCAGATACATGCCCACAAGTTTTACTTTTATTCTCTGTGATATAAGTGGCATTACAATTACTAAGGCCATCGACGCATGTACACAGTACTGTATGTGTATATGCATAAGCTTATACATATACATTCCACTGTATAAATATGCACATTATACATCATGGACTTGAAGTTACTATATTAATTAAAAGCTACTCTATTTCCAACTGATACAGGTAAAAAATGATATTTTAATGATAAAATAAAGTTTGTTCATACTTACCTGGCAGATATATATATAGCTGTATTCTCCGAAGGTCCGACAGAATTTCAAATTTCGCGGCACACGCAGTGGCCGGTCAGGTGGTTAGTACACATTCCCGCCGCTGGGGCGCGGGTATCAGGAACCATTCCCATTTTCTATTCAGATTTTCTAACGCCACTGTCTCCTGAGGGGAGGAGGGAGGGCAATATGAATATATATATCTGCCAGGTAAGTATGAACAAACTTTATTTTATCATTAAAATATCATTTTGTTCATGAGACTTACCTGCCAGATATATATATAGCTGAATACCACCTTTGGAGGGGGGTAGAGACAGCTTAAGAATAATGGAAAACAATTTTAGAGATAAAATATTTTGGTTCCTTACCTGATAGCATAGCTGACTGAGTGGTTACTGTCACCCTAGCCTGCTTCTGCTTTACTAGAGACCCCAGCAAGGTAGTGACCTATAAAGCTGGCGACTGCTAGATGATCTGTCAACGGGGGCGTGACCACAATGTGACTAGACCATGGATCATAATACCAGAACAAACGAGTATACCAACCACCTAACCAGCACTTTAAGATTTATGTAAAAGATTGGGAAGACTGACACCATCAATCGACCCATCAACCATAAAAAACACAACAAAACACAATTAAAAAACCCCTCCTAAACAGGATTAAAGGATAGGAGCAGAGCTACCACCTGACCCCAAGGTTGTAGCAGCAGCAACGTATGGTCCCAGAGAATAGCAATTTTCGTAAGCTACCTTGACATCTCTTAAGTAGTGTGAGGCAAACACTGATTCACTTCTCCAAAAAGTGGCACTGATAATATCACTGAGCGCCATATTTCTCTGGAAAGCCATGGAGGTAGCGACTGCCCTAACTTCATGGGCGTTCACTTTCAACAACTTAAAGTTGGAGTCGTCGCAACAAGAATGAGCCTCCTTAATGACATTCCTAATGAAGAATGCTAACGCGTTCTTCGACATGGGATTAACAGGATGTTTCACCGAACACCATAAATTGTCCGAGGGACCTCGCAGGTCCTGAGTCCTTCTAAGGTAAAACCTTAGCGCTCTAACAGGGCACAGAACTCTCTCAGGATTCTGTCCAGCTAGGTCAGTCAAACCTTGAATCTCAAACGATCTAGGCCAGGGATTAGAAGGCCTTTCATTCTTAGCCAAGAATATAGGGGACAACGAGCAGACAGCATTGTGTCCCTTGAAGCCCACATGACGGCTGAAAGCCTGAACTTCGCTCACTCTCTTCGCCGTCGCCAGAGCAATGAGGAAGACTGTCTTTCTAGTAACATCCCTTAGAGATGCTGAATGAATTGGCTCAAAAGGACTGGCCATTAAAAACTTGAGGACAACATCCAAATTCCAAGTAGGGGGAATAGGCCGGGGAACTTTAGATGTTTCAAAAGATCTCAAGAGATCGTGGAGGTCCTTATTATTAGACAAATCCAGTCCTCTATGGCGGAAAACAGAGGAAAGCATGCTCCGATACCCCTTGATAGTTGGGACTGCCAACTTGAGTTTTTCTCTCAAAAAGAGAAGGAAATCAGCTATTTGGCTCAAAGAGGTCGAGGAAGAGGAAACTCCCTTCTTTCTGCACCAACCTCTGAAGGTTGCCCACTTCGCTTGATACACTTTGATAGAGGAAGCTCTTCTGGCTCTAGCGATGGCCCGTGCCACTCGGCCAGAAAACCCCCTCGCTCTGACCAATTTCTCGATAGTCTGAATGCAGTCAGGTTCAGAGCGGGGAGGTTTTGATGGTATCTCGCGAAGTGGGGTTGTTTGAGCAGATCTGCTCTCAAAGGTAGTGACCTGGGAACGTCCACTAACCAGAAGAGAATCTCCGAGAACCATTGGTTCGAAGGCCAAAACGGGGCGATGAGCGTCATCCTTGTTCCTTGAGAGGCCGAGAACTTGCGAAGCACTTCTCCCAGAATTTTGAACGGAGGAAAGGCATAAACGTCCAGACCCGTCCAATCCCAGAGAAGAGCATCTATCGCCACTGCCCCTGGGTCTAGAACAGGGGAGCAGTAGATGGGAAGCCTCGCCGTTCTTGAGGTCGCGAAGAGATCCACGAGAGGACGACCCCAAAGGTTCCAGAGGTCTCTGCAAACCTCCTGATGAAGAGTCCACTCCGTCGGAAGAAGTTGGTGGCGCCGACTGAGCAGGTCCGCTCGAACATTCTCTACCCCTGCAACAAATCTTGTGAGGATTGTAATGTTGCGAGCTTGAGCCCAGAGGAGAATTTCTCTCGCAAGGCCGAACAGGGAACGAGAGTGTGTTCCGCCCTGTTTTTTGAGGTACGCCAATGCCGTAGTGTTGTCCGAGTTCACTTGAACAACGTGATTGGCAACTAGAGACTCGAAGACTTGGAGGGCTAGGAAGATTGCTGCCAACTCTTTGATGTTGATGTGCCAGGAAATCTGTTGCCCTTTCCAGGTTCCTGACACTTCCTTTCCCCCCAGTGTTGCTCCCCAACCCGCCAAAGAAGCGTCGGAAAACAACACTAGGTCGGGGCTCAGAAGCTTGAGAGAGATCCCTTTTCCCAACTTCACAGGATCGAGCCACCACTTGAGGGAGTCTTTTATGGAGGGAAGGATCCTTAATTCTTCTTCCAAGTCTTCCTTGTTCTTCCAGTTCTCCAGCAGAAAGAACTGGAGAGGTCTGAGATGTAGCCTTCCTAGAGAAACAAACTTCTCCAGCGAGGAAATGGTCCCCAGCAGACTCATCCATTCCCTCACCGAGCATGTTTCCTTCTCCAAGAAGACCGCGACTTTTTCGCAACAATGAACTTGCCTTTCTAGCGACGGAGACGCTAGAAAAGCCGCTGAATTCATCTGAATCCCCAGATAAACGATGGACTGGGAGGGGATCAGTTGCGATTTTTCTACATTGATCAGAAGTCCCAGGGACTTCACTAGATCCAGAGTAAAATGAAGGTCCTCCAGACACCTTCGTGCTGAAGAAGCACGGATCAGCCAATCGTCTAGGTAGAGAGAGATCCTGACTCCCGAGAGGTGCAACCACATCGCTATATTCTTCATGAGAAGAGTAAACACCCTCGGGGCTGTGCTGAGTCCAAAGCAGAGAGCCCTGAATTGGTAAGTCTTGCCCCCCAAGACAAAGCGGAGATACTTCATCGAGCGCGGATGAATCGGGACGTGGAAGTATGCATCTTGAAGGTCTAAAGACACCATCCAATCCCCGGGACGAAGAGCTCCTAAAATAGACTGAGACGTTTCCATCTTGAACTTGTCCTTCTGGACAAAGTCGTTCAGCCTGCTGACGTCCAAGACAGGTCTCCAGCCTTCTGGATGTTTCGGAACCAGAAACAGTCTGTTGTAAAATCCCGGGGATTTTGTGTCTAAGACTGGCTCCACTGCTCTCTTCTCGAGCATTTGGTCGAGAAGGTCGAACAGTATCTTCTGCTTGGCAGGGCGGTACTTGGGAGATAAATCTCTGGGGGTCGAAGACAAGGGCGGAAGAGTCAGGAAAGGAATTAGGTATCCTCTCTCTACTACTTGGAGGGACCAAGAGTCTGCCCCTCTCTCTCTCCAGGCTTGAGCAAAATGAAGAAGCCTGGCTCCTACTGGCATCTGGAGGAGAAACGAGTCACTTGCCGCCCCTCTTGGGGACGACCTTGCCTCTAGGAAAACCTCTGCCTCGAGGTGCGGGTTTGGAGAAACTACCCGTGGAAGAGCCTCCACGAAAGGGCTGCTTCTTTTTAGCCTGTTGAGGCACAGAAGACGACGAAGAAGGTGCTGAGGGACGCTTAGAGGACCTGGAAAGGAGGTCTTGAGTGGCCTTCTCCTGAAGGCTGGAAGCGATATCCTTAACCAAGGTCTGGGGGAAGAGATGGCTAGAGAAAGGTGCGAACTGAAGTTCTCCCTTCTGAGAAGGAGAAACCGACTTCGCCAAAAAGGAGCAGAACAATGCTCTCTTCTTTAAAAGAGCTGACGAAAACTGAGAAGTCAGATCTTCAGAGCCATCTCTGACGGCCTTGTCCATACACCGCAAAACGCTGGACAGCTCCCCCAGACTAATGGAACTAGGGCTATTAGCCTTAGTGTGCAGAACGCCCAGACACCAGTCCAAAAAGTTAAAAACTTCCACTGTCTTGAAAAGTCCTTTGAGGTGGTGGTCCATTTCAGTAAGAGTCCAGGAAACCTTGGAAGAGGACAAGTGGGATCTCCTAGAGGCGTCCACAAGACTAGCAAAGTCCCCTTTAGAAGTAGAGGGAACTGACAAACCCATATCTTCCCCTGTGTCGTACCATACTCCGGATTTTCCCGACAAGCGAGAAGGAGGCAAAGCAAAAGAAGTCTTCCCTTGGTTCTTCCTAGTAGACATCCAGTCTTGAACTTTCTTAAAAGCCTTCTTGGTAGAGAAGGATTTCTTCATTTTAAGAAAGCCAGGAGATTTCCTCGCCTGAGACGAAGCCAACTGCGACGGGGGGGAGCGAGGAGCTGAAGCTTGAAACGTATCAGGAAATAAATCCTTAAACAGACAAGTCAGAGTCTGATAATCGGAAGAAGCAGAAGGAAGTTGTTTCTCTTCGTCCGAGGGTTCTGACGGCAGGGGTTCTTCTTCCTCAGCTGGAGGATCAGGAGAGCAGGGAGGAAGGAGTCCGGAATCGCTGATACGCCAGCGGGACTTAACGTGCTTGGAAGTAGAGGCTACATCCTGATGAGCCTGAACAGAAGAAACGGGAAGTTGGTCATCAAGAAAAACTGCAGGCGTGGTAGCAACATCCGTAGGATGAGAAGAGATAACACGAGGAGAGCGAGTAGCGTCCTGGCGAGAAGCGCGCGCATCTCCGTGAACTGGCACGGAAGAGGCTTCACGAAGGAGAGCGCGAGAAGCGTCCTGGGTGGGCGCGCGCCGAGACACAGGGTGAGGCGCGCGAGAAGCGTGAGGAGCGCGAGAAGCGTGAGGAGCGCGCGAAGCGCTAGAAACTCGAACATGGCACGCATCGGGAGAGACGTCAAAATCTTCAAAGAGAGAAGGAATTTCTTTAAAACCTTCCTTAGGCGCAAGACGAGAAGCTTCAGGAGAAGCAGCAGACGAAGACGACGAAGCGGGAGAGTGGGAAGGCCTAGACTTCTTCACAGGCAGATGCAAATCTTTACGACGCGGCCTGGCCTTCCTACGATCCATAAGAGAATCCAGTTGCTGTTGCATGCCTAACAAAATCTGGCAAGTAGGGGACACAGCTCTCTTAGCAGACGGACTGAATTTGCGAGAAGGCGAGCGGTGAGAAGGCTTCTTCTTTCCCAATGGGGAAAGGTCTCCCATCTTAGCGCGAGCAGCGTCAAACTCCGAAGAACGAAACTTCTTCCGATGAGGGACTTCCTCGAAACTTTCAGGTGACGAGCGCAAAACCTCTAGAGGAAGAGGACGTGAAGCGTCCTCTCCTCTCAGGCTTCTCATGAGGGGTCGAGAGTCCAACCGAGCGCTCCAACCCCGACAAGGGGAGGACATGTCGGAGGACGAGAAGCATTCCTTATGGATGCGTGCCCGAGCACGATCCCTGGCAGCCTGGGTGGAGTCAACAGGACCTGCCGAAGGGACGTCAGATCGGAGGGGAGTCCCCGTAACCTTCATGCGGCTTTCGACATGCCCTCTCCCCGGGTCTTGGGAGTTCGGCAGAGGTCCAGGCCTAGAAGCATTATAGGGTCGATCTGACGCCCCCTCCACAACACTAGGGGGATTAACACACACTACACTTTGCGCTTGCAGGGCATTCACTTTGTTTTCAAGAGCGCGAATAGACTCAAGAACTAGAGTCAGAGCATTACTTTCTGCAACAACCTCAGGGCCCGAAGGCAACACTAAAGGGTTAGGACTACAAGCTACAGGGTTACTAACGTGAGAAATCCCTGACCGACCGTCCACAGAAACACTCCTGGAGGAAGACCTCCTCACCCTATCACGCTCCAATTTACGCATATAGGATTCGTACTTCTTCCATTCTCCCTCAGATAATCCCTCACATTCATTACAACGATTGTCCACAGAACATTCCATACCTCTACATTTCATACATAAAGTGTGAGGGTCTACCGAAGCCTTCGATAGCCTCACCTTACACCCACCCAAGCTACACACACGATAGCTAGAGGAAGACATTATATAAAGAAAAGTCAAAGGCCAAATTCAAAAAACGGTCCAGAAAAGCGTATGCCAAGTCACAGATCCAAGTCGATACCAAAAACAACCAAAATACTCAAATGACAAAATATTGAAATCCAAAAAGCGGAGGAACTGACAACAGGTGTTGACAGTCCGGCGACAGAGAAAATCTGAATAGAAAATGGGAATGGTTCCTGATACCCGCGCCCCAGCGGCGGGAATGTGTACTAACCACCTGACCGGCCACTGCGTGTGCCGCGAAATTTGAAATTCTGTCGGACCTTCGGAGAATACAGCTATATATATATCTGGCAGGTAAGTCTCATGAACAAAACTATTTGCAATAAGAAATTGATGTGTATGCCTATGTGTGTCATTGCCTCAAAATACAGTATAAGAATTTGATGTGCAGGTCTATGCCCTGTCATTACCTCAAAATATAAGAAATTGATGCATAGGCCTATGCCCTGTCATTGCCTCAAAATATAAGAACTTGTTTGTAGGCCTAATCTCACAATGATATTAGAATTTGATATGCAGGATTATAATGAATTAATTCTCTAATATCGGAACTGGCTGCATAAGTCTATGCTTCATTTCAGTTAATCTCTAATATCGGAACTGGCTGCATAAGTCTATGCTTCATTTCAGTTAATCTCTAATATCGGAAGTGGCTGCATAAGTCTATGCTTCATTTCAATTAATGTGGTCTATGCGGAACGCCTATGTAGGCCAACACAATAAAAAAAAAAAAAGCAAGATTCTTACGTATTTAGGCTGCGCACGATCACAATAAAAATAAAATGTAAAGCCAGAATGAGCCAAGATCCTAATGATGTATTATTTAATATATCTTTTGATGGAGACATCAATTGTATACTTCACAACTCCTGGAACTCAAATCTGTGGTTTCATCATTCATGCATGGAACTCAACATAACCAAACAGAGTCAAATCTGTACTGGTAATCATATGGACTGTTAATTAGTTTGACATCATTCCCCTTTTGAGAGCTAGCCAATCACTGGCTTGCAGTGGGTGGGGCTTAGCTGTAAAGAACCATGGATTCTGCTATAGTTATCCCTTGTTACCTAAGCCCTTAACATTCCTCAACACTTTCTGGTGCTGCGATATGAAACCTGATACACTTTCTGGTGCTGCGATATGAAACTGGATAGGAAAAAAGATCAATGATGAAATCTGGGCAAATGTGTTGTAACTGTACCTATCTCTGACACAGTAGTATTGCTGAAGTCTAGCCTGAGTAGTCTACCCAATATGCTATATGCTGTCCCTTTTTCAACTGTGAGCAATGCTCAAGGCACTGTAGACAAGCTTCATAATTTATTTAGTAAAACTTTGGCTCTTAACTCCTGTATATATGACAAAAGCAATACAAGGCTAATTCTAATAATTTAACTTGTTTGGTACTGCTACGAGACTCTTCAGTCATATAAGAAAACAGTAATAGACAATTATTTTCTCATTTCATATATGACCCAAGCTTATTTAAGTCAAGTTAAGCTGTCTTGATCACTAATAGTAAGGCTAATATAAAGCTCTGGAGCCATTTCTAGACTGATTGCTGTTAAAACTAGGTTCTTGGCACCCAAGACAATTTTTAAAAATCCATCTTAGGCTAAAGCCAAGGGGTGCCCCATGATGAAATAAAAAGTGGTAAGAAAGGCTGTTATTGATAAATACCTGGGTAAATCTAAGCAACAGCACTGCATGGACTATTACCTTGGAAATTGATTTTTCCTATACTTTTAGTGTTGCTGACGAAGGAGGTGGCGGTGTTTGTTGTCGGTCAATTATTATTAACCTCATATCTACAAAACATGGTTGGGAACCCTTTGGGAAAGCAGGGTTTTGGGCAGGTGAAATCACTGGGAGAAAGACGGGACTGTCATGTTGTTGTTATGGAATGTTTCCACGATGCACAAGTCATTAAGGAGCCATATGTTCAAGGAGGGATTGTCTAAGGAAACCTATAATAAATGGAACTATACTAACCTAACGTACCCTAACCTAACCTAACCAGCTATGTTACTTAGCCGGGGGGACGGAGCCACCGGACCCCGCAGTGAAGGAAACTCAACTTTTTACCAAAAGCTCCCCTATAACACTGCACATGTGCGATAGCATTCCAGGATGGCCAGCATACGACTTCTGAGGTTAATTACAGTCAACTGACAAAAATAATGGTAAATTGTTGATAAGCAACCAAAATACTATATATAGGAATAATCAATTTCCAAAGTAATACCCGATGCAGAGCTCTTGCTTAGTTCTACCAAAAGCTGGGCAACTGCTGTGGTGCCCCAAGATCCGTCTGGCAACGAGTAGCCAAAGTGATGGTAGTCTATGTTTAATAAAGCCAAGGAGTTACATACTTCTTTTAGACCTGAAGTAGCCTAGGCTATATTCAGTGCCAAGATCTGTCCAGCACAGCCAGCCTCTCGCCTATTTAAAGGTCACACTGTTTATGAAGTCACCACACCACGGCTAATGATGTAACTCGTTTAGCCTGTGGCCTAGGCTACCCCTACAGTAGGCTAGTCCTACCAATATAATACAAATAATAAAGAAACGACCAAGAACTAATATATAATTCATATACGAGGAGATGAAGAATCAAATCAAAATGATGCTATGCTACTAAAATAATAGTCCAATACCTGAATAGGAACACAGCTTACTGAAGTCAGTATTATGATTAACAGGGGAACCCGGCGCCTGGAGGTAAGGCCCTCTTGTTTGGAGTTCACCGTCTCGTCCATCAAAGAAAACGGGTTATGATAGACTTGGTAAAACTACCTTTAGTCTTTTACGACAAGTACGTAGCTTTTAATTGATTAAAACTTAAGAAGTATATGACGTAGAGTTAAAATATTTTAATTTTATTATGATACTACTGATTTCCTCAATAACTAGGTCGACAGAATAATCCCATAATTGGCTACTGTGAAATATAAATCAAAACACTCTATATCACTTTGAATCAGTTATAAAAAGCTTCTAGTTTTTAATAAAATTAAATTACAAATGAAAAAAACTATAAAAAAGAGATCCTAACCCGTCTGTATTACAAAATTATTTGTAAAAATGAAACTCATTGCGTTTAATTTTCGTTATAGCGAGCAAATGCCAATATTAACTGTACCTGAAGTCATAGTAAGCGTTTCATAGCCAGCGTTTGCAGCACTGTAGCTATGAAACTATATTAAACGTAATCTATTAAGAGCGAAAAACCGTAGTAACACACGTTTGATTGTACAAAAAGCCTTGAAGAGACATAGGCCTACACTTCTGAGGATATATATATATATATATATATATATATATATTCATGAGAAACTTCAGTCCCAACCAGTGTTTAGCCTACTTCCAATTCACATCCATAGGCTTAGCCAGTTCTTTTTCTGGACTAGTCTACGTAAATGTGATACAGCACAGGGAATACTAACAGCAATGATACAGTTTTGATAAGAATCAGTACGATTTCCAGATATTCCCACGTTAAAAAAAAAAACGCTAACCATTTGGGATTGCTGCTAATCATCACCTGAAGTTCATAATTCAAAATATAGATACAGTATAAATTTGATGTTGATTTCTGCCGACTTTTCAGTGAATGCATTAGAAATAGAAATTCTTTGAGGAAACGTTTTTCTTTAAAAAATTGTGCTTTTTAAACTCATGACGTCAAATTGTAGAAGTACTATTCACGAAGTGTAATTTATTAGCGGAATATTATCCTTAAAATATTTGTCCAATAAGTGATATAAAACTTATTACTAAGGTCAGACAATGAGTTTCATACTGCCATATGCATTAGCTCAGACACAAAACACACTAGGTACTATGGTGATCGAACTTTATCCCATCAAAGTAAAGAATCTTTCACATTCATAATTGATCCCTGGTCCCATCTTCCTACCGAGAGCAATCAGATTCACAGAATAGCAGCACCAATATTTAGTATATGTACTTCACTATCGAACTTCTCAGTTCCAGGTGCCCTTTATTCCTCACACTGTTGGACCGTGGGACAGCCTCCCAGAGGATGGCGTGCAATTGGAACTTCTGAAGTTTAAGCGAAGATGCAATGCATTACTACCGCAATACAATTCAACTTGTATATTTTTATATTTTACTTACATTTTTATTTATTTTTATAAATTGTTTATCTGTTTTTCTAATAACTGATCTCCTTTCTCTGTATTTCCCATTAATCCCTGTTACTTCTTTCGACTGAGCACCATATTCTTTGGAAGCTTGAATTTCAAGTCAATGGGCCTTGTGGGCTTGTTCCACATGAGTAGGTTTCATCTTCTGAATAATAATAATAATAATAATAATAATAATAATAATAATAATAATAATAATAATAATAATAATAATAATAATAATAATAATAATAATATTTAGTTTCTTTATATAAAAATCTAATCAGCCTACCTAAGAATCATGCTTGTACTAAACAAAATCCATTTGCAACCATTATCTACAAGGTCACCATTTCTGAATTATGTTTATATTGAATGGCAGTATCTAGCTTCAAGTTTTCAAGGAAGACATGTAGGGCCAAAAGGAAATAGTCGTATTGCTCACTTAATAAACCATATCAATATTCAGTAAGAAAGATGTGAGAAGTGGGGAGACATTAATGGATATATTACAAATGCTGCCTCTCCCATGATGATTCTATTTTCAAATGATATGAATTTGTTGCAATAAATTAGATAAAGGTTATTTTAAGAAAGCTCTCACATACTTTACTTCTCTGTAGGTTATTTGATGATATTCACATCACCCCATAGAGGAGACCACCCGTACACTGTCTTGAGATGTGCGTTGTAGTTGTTTCCAAAATTCCTCTCACCTCTTATCTATTCTTTATGACCCCCCTCCCACCAAGCTGTCTATCTTCTTTAACATTGTCTTCTTGCAATTTCTAAGTTTTGCAAATATTAATTGTCAATAAATGGGAAAAACTAACCACATTTTTTTACAGACTTTGTGAATGAAATGAATCTAGTGTGTTTTCAAGATCTACCACAAACTTCCCCTCTCACTTAAAGACTAACTGTTATCTGGTTAAACTGGAAGCAAAATTTCCAAATAGGTAATCAAGCAAGTGACTAGGGCAGTTTCCTACTCTAAAAAGGCCTCTGGGGTAAGGCTGGAAAATGACCCCTTTTGGTTTTATGAAAATGATTACTGAGACTATGTGGTGGAAATGTCTTAATTTCTTTTAGTGACAGACTAGAATCTAGTAACTGTGAGTATTTTTATTGAAGTACTAAACTATAATTTATATGTAAAACTATTTCCACAACAATTCTCTTAGGCCATACAAAGAGTACTAGTCTAAAATTACGATGATATTTAAAATTTAGTTTAATTTACCCATTTTCTGCCCGTCATACTAATTTTTATTCTAAAATAAGTACCTCAAAAATATCCATGCAGATGCCTACATAGCCAATACTTTAAGCAAGCATTGCATATATATCATCTGAAGGATGTATTAATGTAATGGAGACAATATAATATAATAATAATAATAATAATAATAATAATAATAATAATAATAATAATAATAATAATAATAATAATAATAATAAATGAAAGAATGCAAATTGGATTCAATATTTCACACACACCAGTCACGCGTTCTCGCTCGCTGTTTAATTTTACATATGAACCCTGCAATTTCAAAATGACACCTGCATTACTTACAAGGTTACAGGAACCTTGAAACTGAAAAATGACACATGGAATACTACAACAGAGTGCCAATGATGAAAGGCTACCAGCTATATAAATGGTAGAAATTACCCTTGAAATTGAAAAATATCACCTGTTATACTGCTGAAGAAAGAGTCTTCAAGGAGTCTTCAGGGAATCTTGGGTGAGGATTTTGGAGCCAATATGAAGACTATCATTTTCTCAAACTAGAGCATAGTCATTCATGTAATGATGGCCACCTCCGGCGATTCCGGAGGAAATCTTTGGTAAGGGGTCGTTTTTTGTTTTTTTTTGTGGGGCCCAGGGGTCCAATTCAGCTGAAGAAATAATCTTCAAGGAGTCTTCAGGGATTCTTCGGTGAAGATTTTGGCGCCAATACGAAGACTATCATTTTCTCAAGCTAGAGCATAGTCATTCATGTAATGATGGCCACCTCCGGCGATTCCGGAGGAAATCTTTGGTAAGGGGTCCTTTTTTGTTTTTTTTTTTGTGGGGCCCAGGGGTCCAATTCAGCTGAAGTAAGAATCTTCAAGGAGTCTTCAGGGATTCTTCGGTGAAGATTTTGGCGCCAATACGAAGACTATCATTTTCTCAAACTAGAGCATAGTCATTCATGTAATGATGGCCACCTCCGGCGATTCCGGAGGAAATCTTTGCTAATGTGTCCTTTTTTGTTTTTTTTTTGTGGGGCCCAGGGATCCAATTCAGCTGAAGAAAGAATCTTCAAGGAGTCTTCAGGGATTCTTCGGTGAAGATTTTGGCGCCAATACGAAGACTATCATTTTCTCAAACTAGAGCATAGTCATTCATGTAATGATGGCCACCTCCGGCGATTCCGGAGGAAATCTTTGGTAAGGGGTCCTTTTTTGTTTTTTTTTGTGGGGCCCAGGGGTCCAATTCAGCTGAAGAAAGAATCTTCAAGGAGTCTTCAGGGATTCTTCGGTGAAGATTTTGGCGCCAATACGAAGACTATCATTTTCTCAAACTAGAGCATAGTCATTCATGTAATGATGGCCACCTCCGGCGATTCCGGAGGAAATCTTTGGTAAGGGGTCCTTTTTTGTTTCTTTTTGTGGGGCCCAGGGGTCCAATTCAGCTGAAGAAAGAATCTTCAAGGAGTCTTCAGGGATTCTTCGGTGAAGATTTTAGCGCCAATACGAAGACTATCATTTTCTCAAAATAGAGCATAGTCATTCATGTAATGATGGCCACCTCCGGCGATTCCGGAGGAAATCTTTGGTAAGGGTCCTTTTTTGTTTTTTTTTGTGGGGCCCAGGGGTCCAATTCAGCCGGGACCCTTGCGTGGTGAAGGTGGCATATTCTAATCCTGGGGTGTAAAAAAAAAAAAAAAAAAAAAAGGAGTCCAGCCTCAAAAAATAGAACTTTCAAAATTTTCGACCTAACTAACCCTTGTTAGTACAGTTCTATTAATTTTGGGGATGTAAAATTTTTTGGGCCAATATTTCCAGTTTCCAAAAATCGATGAATAGAAATTCAGACTTGCATAATTCTAAAATGACTCTTAGCTACGGGGCCTTAAAGTCGATTTTTTAGTTTATACAATAAAAATTCAGGCATCCAAAACTCAGCAAGGCCTGAACGTATTGATGTTTTGTATGAATTTTTTAAATAGAACGGATCAAAATAAAGGGGCTCTAAATGAAGCCTAATGTCCGTGGCAGGTTCCCTCTCGGCTATGGGACCTCAAAGTTGGTGTTTTTTGTTAATTTTACATATGAACCTTGCAATTTCAAAATGACACCTGCATTACTTACAAGGTTACAGGAACCTTGAAACTGAAAAATGACACATGGAATACTACAACAAAGTGCCAATGATGAAAGGCTACCAGCTATATAAATGGTAGAAATTACCCTTGAAATTGAAAAATGACACCTGTTATACTGCTGAAGAAAGAGTCTTCAAGGAGTCTTCAGGGAATCTTGGGTGAGGATTTTGGAGCCAATATGAAGACTATCATTTTCTCAAACTAGAGCATAGTCATTCATGTAATGATGGCCACCTCCGGCGATTCCGGAGGAAATCTTGGGTAAGGGGTCCT
Organism: Macrobrachium rosenbergii; assembly: GCA_039081455.1. Classification (NCBI taxonomy): domain Eukaryota; kingdom Metazoa; phylum Arthropoda; class Malacostraca; order Decapoda; family Palaemonidae; genus Macrobrachium; species Macrobrachium rosenbergii. The sequence goes on from JANJGK010001663.1 coordinate 75,761, forward strand.
TTTTTGTTTTTTTTTTGTGGGGCCCAGGGGTCCAATTCAGCTGAAGAAAGAATCTTCAAGGAGTCTTCAGGGATTCTTCGGTGAAGATTTTGGCGCCAATACGAAGACTATCATTTTCTCAAACTAGAGCATAGTCATTCATGTAATGATGGCCACCTCCGGCGATTCCGGAGGAAATCTTTGGTAAGGGGTCTTTTTTGTTTTTTTTTGTGGGGCCCAGGGGTCCAATTCAGCTGAAGAAAGAATCTTCAAGGAGTCTTCAGGGATTCTTCGGTGAAGATTTTGTCGCCAATACGAAGACTATCATTTTCTCAAACTAGAGCATAGTCATTCATGTAATGATGGCCACCTCCGGCGATTCCGGAGGAAATCTTTGGTAAGGGGTCCTTTTTTGTTTTTTTTTTGTGGGACCCAGGGGTCCAATTCAGCTGAAGAAAGAATCTTCAAGGAGTCTTCAGGGATTCTTCGGTGAATATTTTGGCGCCAATACGAAGACTATCATTTTCTCAAACTAGAGCATAGTCATAAAGGCTACCAGCTATATAAATGGTAGAAATTACCCTTGAGATTGAAATATGACCCCTGTTATACTGCTGAAGAAAGAGTCTTCAAGGAGTCTTCAGGGAATCTTGGGTGAGGATTTTGGAGCCAATATGAAGACTATCATTTTCTCAAACTAGAGCATAGTCATTCATGTAATGATGGCCACCTCCGGCAATTCCGGAGGAAATCTTTGGAAAGGGGTCGTTTTTTGTTTTTTTTTTGTGTGGCCCAGGGGTCCAATTCAGCTGAAGAAAGAATCTTCAAGGAGTCTTCAGGGATTCTTCGGTGAAGATTTTGGCGCCATTACGAAGACTATCATTTTCTCAAACTAGAGCATAGTCATTCATGTAATGATGGCCACCTCCGGCGATTCCGGAGGAAATCTTTGTTAAGGGGTCCTTTTTTTTTTTTTTTTTTTGTGGGGCCCAGGGATCCAATTCAGCTGAAGAAAGAATCTTCAAGGAGTCTTCAGGGATTCTTCGGTGAAGATTTTGGCGCCAATACGAAGACTATCATTTTCTCAAACTAGAGCATAGTCATTCATGTAATGATGGCCATCTCTGGTGATTCCGGAGGAAATCTTTGGTAAGGGGTCCTTTTTTGGGTTTTTTTGTGGGGCCCAGGAGTCCAATTCAGCTGAAGAAAGAATCTTCAAGGAGTCTTCAGGGATTCTTCGGTGTAGATTTTGGCGCCAATACGAAAACTATCATTTTCTCAAACTAGAGCATAGTCATTCATGTAATGATGGCCACCTCCGGCGATTTCGGAGGAAATCTTTGGTAAAGGCTCCTTTTTTGTTTTTTTTTTGTGGGGCCCAGGGGTCCAATTCAGCTGAAGAAAGAATCTTCAAGGAGTCTTCAGGGATTCTTCGGTGAAGATTTTGGCGCCAATACGAAGACTATCATTTTCTCAAACTAGAGCATAGTCATTCATGTAATGATGGCCACCTCCGGCGATTCCGGAGGAAATCTTTGGTAAGGGGTCCTTTTTTGGGTTTTTTTGTTGGGCCCAGGGGTCCAATTCAGCCGGGACCCTTGCGTGGTGAAGGTGGCATATTCTAATCCTGGGGTGTAAAAAAAAAAAAAAAAAAAAAGGGGTCCAGCATCAAAAAATAGAACTTTCAAAATTTTCGACCTAACTAACCCTTGTTAGTACAGTTCTATTAATTTTGGGGATGTAAAATTTTTTGGGCCAATATTTCCAGTTTCCAAAAATCGATGAATAGAAATTCAGACTTGCATAATTCTAAAATGACTCTTAGCTACGGGGCCTCAAAGTCGATTTTTTAGCTTATACAATAAAAATTCAGGCATCCAAAACTCAGCAAGGCCTGAACGTATTGATGTTTTGTATGAATTTTTTAAATAGAACGGATCAAAATAAAGGGGCTCTAATTGAAGCCTAATGTCCATGGCAGGTTCCCTCTCGGCTATGGGACCTCAAAGTTGGTGTTTTTGTTAATTTTACATATGAACCTTGCAATTTCAAAATGACACCTGCATTACTTACAAGGTTACAGGAACCTTGAAACTGAAAAATGACACATGGAATACTACAACAGAGTGCCAATGATGAAAGGCTACCAGCTATATAAATGGTAGAAATTACCCTTGAAATTGAAAAATGACACCTGTTATACTGCTGAAGAAAGAGTCTTCAAGGAGTCTTCAGGGAATCTTGGGTGAGGATTTTGGAGCCAATATGAAGACTATCATTTTCTCAAACTAGAGCATAGTCATTCATGTAATGATGGCCACCTCCGGCGATTCCGGAGGAAATCTTGGGTAAGGGGTCGTTTTTTGTATTTTTTTTGGGGGGCCCAGGGGTTCAATTCAGCTGAAGAAAGAATCTTCAAGGAGTTTTCAGGGATTCTTCGGTGAAGATTTTGGCGCCAATACGAAGACTATCATTTTCTCAAAGTAGAGCATAGTCATTCATGTAATGATGGCCACCTCTGGCGATTCCGGAGGAAATTTTTGGTAAGGGATTCTTTTTTGTTTTTTTTTGTGGGGCCCAGGGGTCCAATTCAGCTGAAGAAAGAATCTTCAAAGAGTCTTTAGGGATTCCTCGGTGAAGATTTTGGAGCCAATACGAAGACTATCATTTTCTCAGACTAGAGCATAGTCATTCATGTAATGATGGCCACCTCTGGCGATTCCGGAGGAAATCTTTGGTAAGGGGTCCTTTTCTGTTTTTTTTTTGTGGGGCCCAGGGGTCCAATTCAGCTGAAGAAAGAATCTTCAAGGAGTCTTCAGGGATTCTTCGGTGAAGATTTTGGCACCAATACGAAGACTATCATTTTCTCAAACTAGAGCATAGTCATTCATGTAATGATGGCCACCTCCGGCGATTCCAGAGGAAATCTTTGGTAAGGGGTCCTTTTTTGTTTTTTTTTGTGGGTCCCAGGAGTCCAATTCAGCTGAAGAAAGAATCTTCAAGGAGTCTTCAGGGATTCTTCGGTGAAGATTTTGGCGCCAATACGAAGACTATCATTTTCTCAAACTAGAGCATAGTCATTCATGTAATGATGGCCACCTCCGGCGATTCCGGAGGAAATCTTTGGTAAGGGGTCCTTTTTTGTTTTTTTTTTGTGGGACCCAGGGGTCCAATTCAGCTGAAGAAAGAATCTTCAAGGAGTCTTCAGGGATTCTTCGGTGAAGATTTTGGCACCAATACGAAGACTATCATTTTCTCAAACTAGAGCATAGTCATTCATGTAATGATGGCCACCTCCGGCGATTCCGGAGGAAATCTTTGGTAAGGGGTCGTTTTTTGTTGTTTTTTCTGTGGCCCTAGGGTCCAATTCAGCTGAAGAAAGAATCTTCAAGGAGTCTTCAGGGATTCTTCGGTGAAGATTTTGGCGCCAATATGAAGACTATCATTTTCTCAAACTAGAGCATAGTCATTCATGTTATGATGGCCACCTCCGGCGATTCCGGAGGAAATCTTTGTTAAGGGGTCCTTTTTTGTTTTTTTTTTGTGGGGCCCAGGGATCCAATTCAGCTGAAGAAAGAATCTTCAAGGAGTCTCCAGGGATTCTTCGGTGAAGATTTTGGCGCCAATACGAAGACTATCATTTTCTCAAACTAGAGCATAGTCATTCATGTAATGATGGCCACCTCCGGCGATTCCGGAGGAAATCTTTGGTAAGGGGTCATTTTTTTTTTTTTTTTTTTGTGGGGCCCAGGTGTCCAATTCAGCTGAAGAAAGAATCTTCAAGGAGTCTTCAGGGATTCTTCGGTGAAGATTTTGGCGCCAATACGAAGACTATCATTTTCTCAAACTAGAGCATAGTCATTCATGTAATGATGGCCACCTCCGGCGATTCCGGAGGAAATCTTTGGTAAGGGGTCCTTTTTTTGGTTTTTTTTTGTGGGGCCCGGGGGTCCAATTCAGCTGAAGAAAGAATCTTCAAGGAGTCTTCAGGGATTCTTCGGTGAAGATTTTGGCGCCAATACGAAGACTATCATTTTCTCAAACTAGAGCATAGTCATAAAGGCTACCAGCTATATAAATGGTAGAAATTACCATTGAAATTGAAAAATGACCCCTGTTATACTGTTGAAGAAAGAGTCTTCAAGGAGTCTTAAGGGAATCTTGGTTGAGGATTTTGGAGCCAATATGAAGACTATCATTTTCTCAAACTAGAGCATAGTCATTCATGTAATGATGGCCACCTCCGGCGATTCCGGAGGAAATCTTTGGTAAGGGGTCCTTTTTTGTTTTTTTTTGTGTGGCCCAGGGGTCCAATTCAGCTGAAGAAAGAATCTTCAAGGAGTCTTCAGGGATTCTTCGGTGAAGATTTTGGCGCCAATACGAAGACTATCATTTTCTCAAACTAGAGCATAGTCATTCATGTAATGATGGCCACCTCCGGCGATTCCGGAGGAAATCTTTGGTAATGGGTACTTTTTTGTTTTTTTTTGTGGGGCCCAGGGGTCCAATTCAGCTGAAGAAAGAATCTTCAAGGAGTCTTCAGGGACTCTTCGGTGAAGATTTTGGCGCCAATACGAAGACTATCATTTTCTCAAACTAGAGCATAGTCATTCATGTAATGATGGCCACCTCCGGCGATTCCGGAGGAAATCTTTGGTAAGGGGTCCTTTTTTGTTTTTTTTTTGTGGGGCCCAGGGGTCCAATTCAGCTGAAGAAAGAACTTCAAGGAGTCTTCAGGGATTCTTCGGTGAAGATTTTGGCGCAATATGAAGACTATCATTTTCTCAAACTAGAGCATAGTCATAAAGGCTACCAGCTATGTAAATGGTAGAAATTACTCTTGAAATTGAAATATGACCCCTGTTATACTGCTGAAGAAAGAGTCTTCAAGGAGTCTTCAGGGAATCTTGGGTGAGGATTTTGGAGCCAATATGAAGACTATCATTTTCTCAAACTAGAGCATAGTCATTCATGTAATGATGGCCACCTCCGGCGATTCCGGAGGAAATCTTTGGTAAGGGGTCGTTTTTTGTTTTTTTTTTGAGGGGCCCAGGGGTCCAATTCAGCTGAAGAAAGAATCTTTAAGGAGTCTTCAGGGATTCTTCGTTGAAGATTTTGGCGCCAATACGAAGACTATCATTTTATCAAACAAGAGCATAGTCATTCATGTAATGATGGCCACCTCCGGCGACTCCGGAGGAAATCTTTGGTAAGGGGTCCTTTTTTGTTTTTTTTTTTGTGGGGCCCAGGGGTCCAATTCAGCTAAAGAATGAATCTTCAAGGAGTCTTCAGGGATTCTTCGGTGAAGATTTTGGCGCCAATACGAAGACTATCATTTTCTCAAACTAGAGCATAGTCATTCATGTAATGATGGCCACCTCTGGCGATTCCGGAGGAAATCTTTGGTAAGGGGTCCTTTTTTTTTTTTTTTTTGTGGGGCCCAGGGGTCCAATTCAGCTGAAGAAAGAATCTTCAAGGAGTCTTCAGGGATTCTTTGGTGAAGATTTTGGCGCCAATACGAAGACTATCATTTTCGCAAACTAGAGCATAGTCATAAAGGCTACCAGCTATATAAATGGTAGAAATTACCCTTGAAATTGAAAAATGACCCCTGTTATACTGTTGAAGAAAGAGTCTTCAAGGAGTCTTCAGGGAATCTTGGGTGAGGATTTTGGAGCCAATATGAAGACTATCATTTTCTCAAACTAGAGCATAGTCATTCATGTAATGATGGCCACCTCCGGCGATTCCGGAGGAAGTCTTTGGTAAGGGGTCCTTTTTTGTTTTTTTTTGTGGGGCCCAGGGGTCCAATTCAGCTGAAGAAAGAATCTTCAAGGAGTCTTCAGGGATTCTTCGGTGAAGATTTTGGTGCCAATACGAAGACTATCATTTCCTCAAACTAGAGCATAGTCATTCATGTAATAATGGCCACCTCCGGCGATTCCGGAGGAAATCTTTGGTAAGGGGTCCTTTTTTTTTTTTTTTTTTTTTTTGTGGGGCCCAGGGGTCCAATTCAGCTGAAGTAAGAATCTTCAAGGAGTCTTCAGGGATTCTTCGGTGAAGATTTTGGCCCCAATACGAAGACTATCATTTCCTCAAACTAGAGCATAGTCATTCATGTAATGATGCCACCTCCGGCGATTCCGGAGGAAATCTTGGTAAGGGGTCCTTTTTTGTTTTTTTTTGTGGGGCCCAGGGGTCCAATTCAGTTGAAGAAAGAATCTTCAAGGAGTCTTCAGGGATTCTTCGGTGAATATTTTGGCGCTAATACAAAGACTATCATTTTCTCAAACTAGAGCATAGTCATTCATGTAATGATGGCCACCTCCGGCGATTCCGGAGGAAATCTTTGGTAAGGGGTCCTTTTTTGTTTTTTTTTTTGTGTGGCCCAGGAGTCCAATTCAGCTGAAGAAAGAATCTTCAAGGAGTCTTCAGGGATTCTTCGGTGAAGATTTTGGCGCCAATACGAAGACTATCATTTTCTCAAACTAGAGCATAGTCATTCATGTAATGATGGCCACCTCCGGCGATTCCGGAGGAAATCTTTGGTAAGGGGTCCTTTTTTGGTTTTTTTTTGTGGGGCCCAGGGGTCCAATTCAGCTGAAGAAAGAATCTTCAAGGAGTCTTCAGGGATTCTTCGGTGAAGATTTTGGCGCAATATGAAGACTATCATTTTCTCAAATTAGAGCATAGTCATAAAGGCTACCAGCTATGTAAATGGTAGAAATTTCCCTTGAAATTGATATATGACCCCTGTTATACTGCTGAAGAAAGAGTCTTCAAGGAGTCTTCAGGGAATCTTGGGTGAGGATTTTGGAGCCAATATGAAGACTATCATTTTCTCAAACTAGAGCATAGTCATTCATGTAATGATGGCCACCTCCGGCGATTCCGGAGGAAATCTTTGGTAAGGGGTGGTTTTTTTTTTTTTTGTGGGGCCCAGGGGTCCAATTCAGCTGAAGAAAGAATCTTCAAGGAGTCTTCAGGGATTCTTCGGTGAAGATTTTGGCGCCAATATGAAGACTATCATTTTATCAAACTAGAGCATAGTCATTCATGTAATGATGGCCACTTCCGGCGATTCCGGAGGAAATCTTTGGTAAGGGGTCCTTTTTTGTTTTTTTTTTTGTGGGGCCCAGGGGTCCAATTCAGCTAAAGAAAGAATCTTCAAGGAGTCTTCAGGGATTCTTCGGTGAAGATTTTGGCGCCAATACGAAGACTATCATTTTCTCAAACTAGAGCATAGTCATTCATGTAATGATGGCCACCTCCGGCGATTCCGGAGGAAATCTTTGATAAGGGGCCCTTTTTTGTTTTTTTTTGTGGGGCCCAGGGGTCCAATTCAGCTGAAGTAAGAATCTTCAAGGAGTCTTCAGGGATTCTTCGGTGAAGATTTTGGCGCCAATACGAAGACTATCATTTTCTCAAACTAGAGCATAGTCATTCATGTAATGATGGCCACCTCCGGCGATTCCGGAGGAAATCTTTGGTAAGGGGTCCTTTTTTGGGTGTTTTTTGTGGGGCCCAGGGGTCCAATTCAGCTGAAGAAAGAATCTTCAAGGAGTCTTCAGGGATTCTTTGGTGAAGATTTTGGCGCCAATACGAAGACTATCATTTTCTCAAACTAGAGCATAGTCATAAAGGCTACCAGCTATATAAATTGTAGAAATTACCCTTGAAATTGAAAAATGACCCCTGTTATACTGCTGAAGAAAGAATCTTCAAGGAGTCTTCAGGGATTCTTCGGTGAAGATTTTGGCGCCAATACGAAGACTATCATTTTCTCAAACTAGAGCATAGTCATTCATTTAATGATGGCCATATCTGGCGATTCCGGAGGAAATCTTTGGTAAGGGGTCCTTTTTTGGTTTTTTTTTGTGGGGCCCAGGAGTCCAATTCAGCTGAAGAAAGAATCTTCAAGGAGTCTTCAGGGATTCTTCGGTGAAGATTTTGGCGCCAATACGAAAACTATCATTTTCTCAAACTAGAGCATAGTCATTCATGTAATGATGGCCACCTCCGGCGATTTCGGAGGAAATCTTTGGTAAGGGGTCCTTTTTTGTTTTTTTTTTTTGTGGGGCCCAGGGGTCCAATTCAGCTGAAGAAAGAATCTTCAAGGAGTCTTCAGGGATTCTTCGGTGAAGATTTTGGCGCCAATACGAAGACTATCATTTTCTCAAACTAGAGCATAGTCATTCATGTAATGATGGCCACCTCCGGCGATTCCGGAGGAAATCTTTGGTAAGGGGTCCTTTTTTGGGTTTTTTTGTTGGGCCCAGGGGTCCAATTCAGCCGGGACCCTTGCGTGGTGAAGGTGGCATATTCTAATCCTGGGGTGTAAAAAAAAAAAAAAAGAAAAAGGGGCTCAGCCTCAAAAAATAGAACTTTCAAAATTTTCGACCTAACTAACCCTTGTTAGTACAGTTCTATTAATTTTGGGGATGTAAAATTTTTTGGGCCAATATTTCCAGTTTCCAAAAATCGATGAATAGAAATTCAGACTTGCAGAATTCTAAAATGACTCTTAGCTACGGGGCCTCAAAGTCGATTTTTTAGCTTATACAATAAAAATTCAGGCATCCAAAACTCAGCAAGGCCTGAACGTATTGATGTTTTGTATGAATTTTTTAAATAGAACGGATCAAAATAAAGGGGCTCTAATTGAAGCCTAATGTCCGTGGCAGGTTCCCTCTCGGCTATGGGACCTCAAAGTTGGTGTTTTTGTTAATTTTACATATGAACCTTGCAATTTCAAAATGACACCTGCATTACTTACAAGGTTACAGGAACCTTGAAACTGAAAAATGACACATGGAATACTACAACAGAGTGCCAATGATGAAAGGCTACCAGCTATATAAATGGTAGAAATTACCCTTGAAATTGAAAAATGACACCTGTTATACTGCTGAAGAAAGAGTCTTCAAGGAGTCTTCAGGGAATCTTTGGTGAGGATTTTGGAGCCAATATGAAGACTATAATTTTCTCAAACTAGAGCATAGTCATTCATGTAATGATGGCCACCTCCGGCGATTCCGGAGGAAATCTTTGGTAAGGGGTCGTTTTTTGTATTTTTTTTGGGGGGCCCAGGGGTTCAATTCAGCTGAAGAAAGAATCTTCAAGGAGTTTTCAGGGATTCTTCGGTGAAGATTTTGGCGCCAATACGAAGACTATCATTTTCTCAAACTAGAGTATAGTCATTCATGTAATGATGGCCACCTCTGGCGATTCGGGAGGAAATTTTTGGTAAGGGATCCTTTTTTGTTTTTTTTTGTGGGGCCCAGGGGTCCAATTCAGCTGAAGAAAGAATCTTCAAGGAGTCTTCAGGGATTCTTCGGTGAAGATTTTGGAGCCAATACGAAGACTATCATTTTCTCAGACTAGAGCATAGTCATTCATGTAATGATGGCCACCTCCGGCGATTCCGGAGGAAATCTTTGGTAAGGGGTCCTTTTTTGTTTTTTTTTTTGTGGGGCCCAGGGGTCCAATTCAGCTGAAGAAAGAATCTTCAAGGAGTCTTCAGGGATTCTTCGGTGAAGATTTTGGCGCCAATACGTAGACTATTATTTTCTCAAACTAGAGCATAGTCATTCATGTAATGGTGGCCACCTCCGGCGATTCCAGAGGAAATCTTTGGTAAGGGGTCCTTTTTTGTTTTTTTTTGTGGGTCCCAGGGGTCCAATTCAGCTGAAGAAAGAATCTTCAAGGAGTCTTCAGGGATTCTTCGGTGAAGATTTTGGCGCCAATACGAAGACTATCATTTTCTCAAACTAGAGCATAGTCATTTATGTAATGATGGCCACCTCCGGCGATTCCGGAGGAAATCTTTGGTAAGGGGTCCTTTTTTTTTTTTTTTTTTTGTGGGACCCAGGGGTCCAATTCAGCTGAAGAAAGAATCTTCAAGGAGTCTTCAGGGATTCTTCGGTGAAGATTTTGGCGCCAATACGAAGACTATCATTTTCTCAAACTAGAGCATAGTCATAAAGGCTACCAGCTATATAAATGGTAGAAATTACCCTTGAAATTGAAAAATGACCCCTGTTATACTGTTAAAGAAAGAGTCTTCAAGGAGTCTTCAGGGAATCTTGGGTGAGGATTTTGGAGCCAATATGAAAACTATCATTTTCTCAAACTAGAGCATAGTCATTCATGTAATGATAGCCAACTCCGGCGATTCCGGAGGAAATCTTTGGTAAGGGGTCGTTTTTTGTTTTTTTTTGTGTGGCCCAGGGGTCCAATTCAGCTGAAGAAAGAATCTTCAAGGAGTCTTCAGGGATTCTTCGGTGAAGATTTTGGCGCCAATACGAAGACTATAATTTTCTCAAACTAGAGCATAGTCATTCATGTAATGATGGCCACCTCAGGCGATTCCGGAGGAAATCTTTGTTAAGGGGTCCTTTTTTTTTTTTTTTTGTGGGGCCCAGGGATCCAATTCAGCTGAAGAAAGAATCTTCAAGGAGTCTTCAGGGATTCTTCGGTGAAGATTTTGGCGCCAATACGAAGACTATCATTTTCTCAAACTAGAGCATAGTCATTCATGTAATGATGGCCATCTCCGGCGATTCTGGAGGAAATCTTTGGTAAGGGGTCCTTTTTTTTTTTTTTTTTTTTTGTGGGGCCCAGGTGTCCAATTCAGCTGAAGAAAGAATCTTCAAGGAGTCTTCAGGGATTCTTCGGTGAAGATTTTGGAGCCAATACGAAGACTATCATTTTCTCAAATTAGAGCATAGTCATTCATGTAATGATGGCCACCTCCGGCGATTCCGGAGGAAATCTTTGGTAAGGGGTCCTTTTTTTGGTTTTTTTTGTGGGGCCCAGGGGTCCAATACAGCTGAAGAAAGAATCTTCAAGGAGTCTTCAGGGATTCTTCGGTGAAGATTTTGGCGCCAATACGAAGACTATCATTTTCTCAAACTAGAGCATAGTCATAAAGGCTACCAGCTATATAAATGGTAGAAATTACCCTTGTAATTGAAAAATGACCCCTGTTATACTGTTGAAGAAAGAGTCTTCAAGGAGTCTTCAGGGAATCTTGGTTGAGGATTTTGGAGCCAATATGAAGACTATCATTTTCTCAAACTAGAGCATAGTCATTCATGTAATGATGGCCACCTCCGGCGATTCCGGAGGACATCTTTGGTAAGGGGTCCTTTTTTGTTTTTTTTTGTGTGGCCCAGGGGTCCAATTCAGCTGAAGAAAGAATCTTCAAGGAGTCTTCAGGGATTCTTCGGTGAAGATTTTGGCGCCAATACGAAGACTATAATTTTCTCAAACTAGAGCATAGTCATTCATGTAATGATGGCCACCTCCGGCGATTCCTTAGGAAATCTTTGGTAATGGGTACTTTTTGTTTTTTTTTTATGGGGCCCAAGGGTCCAATTCAGCTGAAGAAAGAATCTTCAAGGAGTCTTCAGGGACTCTTCGGTGAAGATTTTGGCGCCAATACGAAGACTATCATTTTCTCAAACTAGAGCATAGTCATTCATGTAATGATGGCCACCTCCGGCGATTCCGGAGGAAATCTTTGGTAAGGGGTCCTTTTTTGTTTTTTTTTGTGGGGCCCAGGGGTCCAATTCAGCTGAAGAAAGAATCTTCAGGGAGTCTTCAGGGATTCTTCGGTGAAGATTTTGGCGCAATATGAAGACTATCATTTTCTCAAACTAGAGCATAGTCATAAAGGCTACCAGCTCTGTAAATGGTAGAAATTACCCTTGAAATTGAAATATGACCCCTGTTATACTGCTGAAGAAAGAGTCTTCAAGGAGTCTTCAGGGAATCTTGGGTGAGGATTTTGGAGCCAATATGAAGACTATCATTTTCTCAAACTAGAGCATAGTCATTCATGTAATGATGGCCACCTCCGGCGATTCCGGAGGAAATCTTTGGTAAGGGGTCTTTTTTTTTTTTTTTTTTGTGGGGCCCAGGGGTCCAATTCAGCTGAAGAAAGAATCTTCAAGGAGTCTTCAGGGATTCTTCGGTGAAGATTTTGGCGCCAATACGAAGACTATCATTTTATCAAACAAGAGCATAGTCATTCATGTAATGATGGCCACCTCCGGCGATTCCGGAGGAAATCTTTGGTAAGGGGTCCTTTTTTTTTTTTTTTTTTTGTGGGGCCCAGGGGTCCAATTCATCTAAAGAAAGAATCTTCAAGGAGTCTTCAGGGATTCTTCGGTGAAGATTTTGGCGCCAATACGAAGACTATCATTTTCTCAAACTAGAGCATAGTCATTCATGTAATGATGGCCACCTCCGGCGATTCCGGAGGAAATCTTTGGTAAGGGGTCCTTTTTTGTTTTTTTTTGAGGGGCCTAGGGGTCCAATTCAGCTGAAGTAAGAATCTTCAAGGAGTCTTCAGGGATTCTTCGGTGAAGATTTTGGCGCCAATACGAAGACTATCATTTTCTCAAACTAGAGCATAGTCATTCATGTAATGATGGCCACCTCCGGCGATTCCGGAGGAAATCTTTGGTAAGGGGTCCTTTTTTGGGTTTTTTTTTGTGGGGCCCAGGGGTCCAATTCAGCTGAAGAAAGAATCTTCAAGGAGTCTTCAGGGATTCTTTGGTGAAGATTTTGGCGCCAATACGAAGACTATCATTTTCTCAAACTAGAGCATAGTCATAAAGGCTACCAGCTATATAAATGGTAGAAATTACCCTTGAAATTGAAAAATGACCCCTGTTATACTGTTGAAGAAAGAGTCTTCAAGGAGTCTTCAGGGAATCTTGGGTGAGGATTTTGGAGCCAATATGAAGATTATCATTTTCTCAAACTAGAGCATAGTCATTCATGTAATGATGGCCACCTCCGGCGATTCCGGAGGAAATCTTTGGTAAGGGGTCCTTTTTTGTTTTTTTTTGTGGGGCCCAGGGGTCCAATTCAGCTGAAGAAAGAATCTTCAAGGAGTCTTCAGGGCTTCTTCGGTGAAGATTTTGGTGCCAATACGAAGACTATCAGTTTCTCAAACTAGAGCATAGTCATTCATGTAATGATGGCCACCTCCGGCGATTCCGGAGGAAATCTTTGGTAAGGGGTCCTTTTTTTTTTTTTTTTTTTTTGTCGGGCCCAGGGGTCCAATTCAGCTGAAGTAAGAATCTTCAAGGAGTCTTCAGGGATTCTTCGGTGAAGATTTTGGCGCCAATACGAAGACTATCATTTCCTCAAACTAGAGCATAGTCATTCATGTAACGATGGCCACCTCCGGGAATTCCGGAGGAAATCTTTGGTAAGGGGTCCTTTTTTGTTTTTTTTTGTGGGGCCCAGGGGTCCAATTCAGTTGAAGAAAGAATCTTCAAGGAGTCTTCAGGGATTCTTCGGTGAAGATTTTGGCGCCAATACAAAGACTATCATTTTCTCAAACTAGAGCATAGTCATTCATGTAATGATGGCCACCTCCGGCGATTCCGGAGGAAATCTTTGGTAAGGGGTCCTTTTTTGTTTTTTTTTTTGTGTGGCCCAGGAGTCCAATTCAGCTGAAGAAAGAATCTTCAAGGAGTCTTCAGGGATTCTTCGGTGAAGATTTTGGCGCCAATACGAAGACTATCATTTTCTCAAACTAGAGCATAGTCATTCATGTAATGATGGCCACCTCCGGCGATTCCGGAGGAAATCTTTGTTAAGGGGTCCTTTTTTGTTTTTTTTTTGTGGGGCCCAGGGGTCCAATTCAGCTGAAGAAAGAATCTTCAAGGAGTCTTCAGGGATTCTTCGGTGAAGATTTTGGCGCAATATGAAGACTATCATTTTCTCAAACTAGAGCACAGTCATAAAGGCTACCAGCTATGTAAATGGTAGAAATTACCCTTGAAATTGAAATATGACCCCTGTTATACTGCTGAAGAAAGAGTCTTCAAGGAGTCTTCAGGGAATCTTGGGTGAAGATTTTGGAGCCAATATGAAGACTATCATTTTCTCAAACTAGAGCATAGTCATTCATGTAATGATGGCCACCTCCGGCGATTCCGGAGGAAATCTTTGGTAAGGGGTGGTTTTTGTTTTTTTTTTGTGGGGCCCAGGGGTCCAATTCAGCTGAAGAAAGAATCTTCAAGGAGTCTTCAGGGATTCTTCGGTGAAGATTTTGGCGCCAATATGAAGACTATCATTTTATCAAACTAGAGCATAGTCATTCATGTAATGATGGCCACCTCCGGCGATTCCGAAGGAAATCTTTGGTAAGGGGTCCTTTTTTGTTTTTTTTTTTGTGGGGCCCAGGGGTCGAATTCAGCTAAAGAAAGAATCTTCAAGGAGTCTTCAGGGATTCTTCGGTGAAGATTTTGGCGCCAATACGAAAACTATCATTTTCTCAAACTAGAGCATAGTCATTCATGTAATGATGGCTACCTCCGGCGATTCCGGAGGAAATCTTTGGTAAGGCCCCCTTTTTTGTTTTTTTTTGTGGGGCCCAGGGGTCCAATTCAGCTGAAGTAAGAATCTTCAAGGAGTCTTCAGGGATTCTTCGGTGAAGATTTTGGCGCCAATACGAAGACTATCATTTTCTCAAACTAGAGCATAGTCATTCATGTAATGATGGCCACCTCCGGCGATTCCGGAGGAAATATTTGGTAAGGGGTCCTTTTTTGGGTGTTTTTTGTGGGGCCCAGGGGTCCAATTCAGCTGAAGAAAGAATCTTCAAGGAGTCTTCAGGGATTCTTTGGTGAAGATTTTGGCGCCAATACGAAGACTATCATTTTCTCAAACTAGAGCATAGTCATAAAGGCTACCAGCTATATAAATTGTAGAAATTACCCTTGAAATTGAAAAATGACCCCTGTTATACTGCTGAAGAAAGAGTCTTCAAGGAGTCTTCAGGGAATCTTGGGTGAGGATTTGGAGCCAATACGAAGACTATCATTTTCTCAAACTAGAGCATAGTCATTCATGTAATGATGGCCACCTCCGGCGATTCCGGAGGAAATCTTTGGTAACGGGTTTTTTTTTTTTTTTTTTTTGTGGGGCCCAGGGGTCCAATTCAGCTGAAGAAAGAATCTTCAAAGAGTCTTGAGGGATTCTTCGGTGAAGATTTTGGGGCCACTACGAAGACTATCATTTCCTCAAACTAGAGCATAGTCATTCATGTAATGATGGCCACCTCCGGCGATTCCGGAGGAAATCTTTGTTAAGGGGTCCTTTTTTTTTTTTTTTTTTTTGTGGGGCCCAGGTGTCCAATTCAGCTGAAGAAAGAATCTTCAAGGAGCCTTCAGGGATTCTTCGGTGAAGATTTTGGCGCAATATGAAGACTATCATTTTCTTAAACTAGAGCATAGTCATAAAGGCTACCAGCTATGTAAATGGTAGAAATTACCCTTGAAATTGAAATATGACCCCTGTTATACTGCTGAAGAAAGAGTCTTTAAGGAGTCTTCAGGGAATCTTGGGTGAGGATTTTGGAGCCAATATGAAGACTATCATTTTCTCAAACTAGAGCATAGTCATTCATGTAATGATGGCCACCTCCGGCGATTCCGGAGGAAATCTTTGGTAAGGGGACGTTTTTTGTTTTTTTTTTTGTGGGGCCCAGGGGTCCAATTCAGCTGAAGAAAGAATCTTCAAGGAGTCTTCAGGGATTCTTCGGTGAAGATTTTGGCGCCAATATGAAGACTATCATTTTATCAAACTAGAGCATAGTCATTCATGTAATGATGGCCACCTCCGGCGATTCCGGAGGAAATCTTTGGTAAGGGGTCCTTTTTTGTTTTTTTTTTTGGGGCCCAGGGGTCCAATTCAGCTAAAGAAAGAATCTTCAAGGAGTCTTCAGGGATTCTTCGGTGAAGATTTTGGCGCCAATACGAAGACTATCATTTTCTCAAACTAGAGCATAGTCATTCAAGTAATGATGGCCACCTCCGGCGATTCCGGAGGAAATCTTTGGTAAGGGGTCCTTTTTTGTTTTTTTTTGTGGGGCCCAGGGGTCCAATTCAGCCGAAGTAAGAATCTTCAAGGAGTCTTCAGGGATTCTTCGGTGATGATTTTGGAGCCAATACGAAGACTATCATTTTCTCAAACTAGAGCATAGTCATTCATGTAATGATGGCCACCTCCGGCGATTCCGGAGGAAATCTTTGGTAAGGGGTCCTTTTTTTGTTTTTTTTTTGTGGGGCCCAGGGGTCCAATTCAGCTGAAGAAAGAATCTTCAAGGAGTCTTCAGGGATTCTTTGGTGAAGATTTTGGCGCCAATACGAAGACTATCATTTTCTCAAACTAGAGCATAGTCATAAAGGCTACCAGCTATATAAATTGTAGAAATTACCCTTGAAATTGAAAAATGACCCCTGTTATACTGCTGAAGAAAGAGTCTTCAAGGAGTCTTCAGGGAATCTTGGGTGAGGATTTTGGAGCCAATATGAAGACTATCATTTTCTCAAACTAGAGCATAGTCATTCATGTAATGATGGCCACCTCCGGCGATTCCGGAGGAAATCTTTGGTAAGGGGTTGTTTTTTGTTTTTTTTTGTGGGGCCCAGGGGTCCAATTCAGCTGAAGAAAGAATCTTCAAGGAGTCTTCAGGGATTCTTCGGTGAAGATTTTGGAGCCAATACGAAGACTATCATTTCCTCAAACTAGAGCATAGTCATTCATGTAATGATGGCCACCTCTGGCGATTCCGGAGGAAATCTTTGGTAAGGGGTCCTTTTTTGTTTTTTTTTGTGGGACCCAGGGGTCCAATTCAGTTGAAGAAAGAATCTTCAAGGAGTCTTCAGGGATTCTTCGGTGAAGATTTTGGTGCCAATACGAAGACTATCATTTTCTCAAACTAGAGCATAGTCATTCATGTAATGATGGCCACCTCCGGCGATTCCGGAGGAAATCTTTGGTAAGGGGTCCTTTTTTGTTTTTTTTTTTTGTGGCCCAGGAGTCCAATTTAGCTGAAGAAAGAATCTTCAAGGAGTCTTCAGGGATTCTTCGGTGAAGATTTTGGCGCCAATACGAAGACTATCATTTTCTCAAACTAGAGCATAGTCATTCATGTAATGATGGCCACCCCCGGCGATTCCGGAGGAAATCTTTGGTAAGGGGTCCTTTTTTTGTTTTTTTTTTTGTGGGGCCCAGGGGTCCAATTCAGCTGAAGAAAGAATCTTCAAGGAGTCTTCAGGGATTCTTCGGTGAAGATTTTGGCGCCAATACGAAGACTATCATTTTCTCAAACTAGAGCATAGTCATTCATGTAATGATGGCCACCTCCGGCGATTCCGGAGGAAATCTTTGGTAAGGGGTCCTTTTTTGTTTTTTTTTGTGGGGCCCAGGGGTCCAATTCAGTCGGGACCCTTGCGTGGTGAAGGTGGCATATTCTAATCCTGGGGTGTAAAAAAAAAAAAAAAAAAAAAGTTCAGCCTCAAAAAATAGAACTTTCAAAATTAAAAAAAAAAAAAAAAGTCCAGCCTCAAAAAATAGAACTTTCAAAATTTTCGACCTAACTAACCCTTGTTAGTACAGTTCTATTAATTTTGGGGATGTAAAATTTTTTGGGCCAATATTTCCAGTTTCCAAAAATCGATGAATAGAAATTCAGACTTGCATAATTCTAAAATGACTCTTAGCTACGGGGCCTCAAAGTCGATTTTTTAGTTTATACAATAAAAATTCAGGCATCCAAAACCTAGCAACGCCTGAACGTATTGTATGAATTTTTTTAATAGAACGGATCAAAATAAAGGGGCTCTAATTGAAGTCTAATGTCCGTGGCAGGTTCCCTCTCGGCTATGGGATCTTAAAGTTGGTGTTTTTTGTTAAGATTATATATATATAAAAAGAGAAAATCAATTTTATAATTTATGAATACGAAAATTTACAAAAGATTCGTTGCTTTTCTGAGGCCTTCGGCACCTTTTGCATACATACATACATACATATATATATATATATATATATATATATATATATATATATATATATATATATATATATATATATATATATATATATATATATATATATATATATATATATATATATATATATATATATATATATATATATATATATATATATATATATATATATATATATATATATATATATATATATATATATATATATATATATATATATATATATATATATATATATATATATATATATATATATATATATATATATATATGTATGTATGTATGTATGTATGTATGTATGCAAAAGGTGCCGAAGGCCTCAGAAAAGCGACGAATCTTTTGTAAATTTTCGTATTCATAAATTATAAAATTGATTTTCTCTTTTTATATATATACGTTTTTCGGTAGATTTTTTTCAGGGCGGACTTCTTCAGCCATATACCAAATGTCACTCCACTGTGGACTGAGTCTCGTCTTCAAGAAACACCAGTGTTCCTGAAGAAGAAGAAGAAGAAGAAGAAGAAGAAGAAGAAGAAGAAGAAGACGAAGATTTCCTTCTCCAGTTGGCCACCCATGACGTCACACATCCTTACTTCCTTCGGCGAATCCCTGACGAAGACCTCATGACGAAGACCTGACGAAGACTTCCAAAGGATCCAGGGATTCCTTCTGATTTTGGTTCTGCTTTTCTCCATTTCTTCACGTTTCTTCTCTTCGTCTACGCCTTCGTCTCCTCCTGCTTTCTCCCTCCATTTTCTCTCTTCCCTTCCTCTTCCTCTTATTTCTCAAAGAGATTCCTGGATACTTCAATGAAGTCTACAGAAACCTTCGAGGAAAGGAGGAATAATCCAGTGGCCTTTCTTCAAACTGAGGATAGCAGAGGTTCGTACAAAAGCCAAGAGAGCTTCCTAGTTCCAGAAGGAGGTGTGCGGAAGGAAGAGGACTGGACGGATACACGGACAAAGAAGCCTCGCCAATGGATGGCTCTCTCGCGCTGGAGAACGCCTTGTTGAAGGAGGCCCTCGAAAGGGAGAGGAGAGAACGCAAAGAAGAGAAGAAGGAGCTCCTCTTGGCCCAAGAAGATTTGGAAGCAGCTCAAGTGGGACTACAGCTGGATCGGAACCAGATAGGCAATCTGAAGATAGAAATTGCCGGTCTGTACAAAGCGGTTGAAAGGCATTTAAAATTTGAGGAAAAACTAAGGAGAGAAAACAGAGAGTTGATGGATCTCCTGTCTCAAGCAGAAGGAAGGAAGAGCAAGACGGAAGAGGACTCATGCCCTCAGAAGGACGATTTCAGGAGGAGGATGGTCTCCAGTCTTGGAACTGATGAGGAACTCAACAGCTGCTCGGAGGCAGGAGGCATAGGAGCCCTCGGGAAGAGAGCTGACGGCTGTTCAGTCGGCAGACGAACTCTCCCAGCGAGAGTCAGCGGCTGGCAAGATTTTCCCATCTTGTCAGGCAGAGGAACTTTCTCTGGGAGAGTCAACGTCTGTTTAGCGGGCAGGCGGACAAGCTCTCAGGGCAAGCGTTAACGTCTGAAGAGGTCCCTACCACTCCAGCAGGCTCACAAGGGTCAACTCATCAGGTGGAGGAACTCTCACTGGCTAGAGTCAACAGTTGCTCAGAGGCGGGAGGCATAGGAGCCCTCAGGAAGAGAGCTGACGGCTGTTCAGTCGGCAGATGAACTCTCCCGGCGAGAGTCAGTGGCTGGCAAGATTTTCCCATCTTGTCAGGCAGAGGAACTTTCTCTGGGAGAGTCAACGTCTGTTTAGCGGGCAGGCGGACAAGCTCTCAGGGCAAGCGTCAACGTCTGAAGAGGTCCCTACCACTCCAGCAGGCTCACAAGGGTCAACTCATTAGGTGGAGGAACTCTCACTGGCTAGAGTCAACAGTTGCTCAGAGGCGGGAGGCATAGGAGCCCTCAGGAAGAGAGCTGACAGCTGTTCAGTCGGCAGACAAACTCTCCCGGCGAGAGTCAGTGGCTGGCAAGATTTTCCCATCTTGTCAGGCAGAGGAACTTTCTCTGGGAGAGTCAACGTCTGTTTAGCGGGCAGGCGGACAAGCTCTCAGGGCAAGCGTCAACGTCTGAAGAGGTCCCTACCACTCCAGCAGGCTCACAAGGTTCAACTCATCAGGTGGAGGAACTCTCACTGGCTAGAGTCAACAGTTGCTCAGAGGTGGGAGGCATAGGAGCCCTCAGGAAGAGAGCTGACGGCTGTTCAGTCGGCAGACGAACTCTCCCGGCGAGAGTCAGTGGCTGGCAAGACTTTCCCATCTTGTCAGGCAGAGGAACTTTCTCTGGGAGAGTCAACGTCTGTTTAGCGGGCAGGCGGACGAGCTCTCAGGGCAAGCGTCAACATCTGGAGAGGTCCCTACCACTCCAGCAGGCTCACAAGAGTCAACTCGTCAGGTTGATGAACTCTCACTGGCTAGAGTCAACTGTTGCTCGGAGGCATAGGAGCCCTCAGGAAGAGAGCTGACGGCTGTTCAGTCGGCAGACGAACTCTCCTGGCGAGAGTCAGCGGCTGGCAAGATTCCCCCATCTTGTCAGGCAGAGGAACTTTCTCTGGGAGAGTCAACGTCTGTTTAGCGGGCAGGCGGACGAGCTCTCAGGGCAAGCGTCAACATCTGGAGAGGTCCCTACCACTCCAGCAGGCTCACAAGAGTCAATGGCTGTTCTGTGGTCAGACGAACTCTCCTGGTGAGAGTCAATGGCCGGTGAGATCCCCCCATCTTGTCAGGCGGAGGGACTTTCTCTGGGAGAGTCAACAGCTATTCGGCAGGCAGGCGGATGACCTCCCAGAGCGAGACTCAATGGCTGGCGAGGGTCCCTACCACTGCAGAAGGCGCATGAAGTCTCCCGAAAAAAGACACGAGAAGGCCTCCAGAGGGACACGAGACGGCCTCCAGAGGGACACCAGAGGGCCTCCAGAGGGACACCAGAAGACCCCCTGAGGGACACCCGAAGATAATTCTGTTGGAATAATCTAGAAAACCGGCTGTGCAGAAAGAAGGCACTCAGTTCCTTCAAGTATGCTATGTCCCTTGATGAAGACTCTTCTAATAGAAGATCTCTGTCAAAGCGGGCAAATTGTCGGATATCTGGATCTATTCTTGCAGATGTCTTCCTTCTGGTAATTCTGCTAGAATAATCTAGAAGACCGGCTCTGCAAAAAGAAGGCATTCAGTTCCTTCAAGTATGCTATGTCCCTTGATGAAGACTCTTCTAATAGAAGATCTCTGTCAAAGCGGGCAAATAGTCGGATATCTGGATCTATTCTTGCAGATGTCTTCCTTCTGGTAATTCTGCTAGAATAATCTAGAGGACCGGCTCTGCAGAAAGAAGGCACTCAGTTCCTTCAAGTATGCTATGTCCCTTGATGGAGACTCTTCTAATAGAAGATCTCTGTCAAAGCGGGCAAATAGTCGGATATCTAGACCTATTCTTGCAGATGTCATCCTTCTGGTAATTCTGCTAGAATAATCTAGAAGACCGGCTCTGCAGAAAGAAGGAACACAGTCCCTTCAAGTATGCTATGTCCCTTGATGGAGACTCTTCTAATAGAAGATCTCTGTCAAAGCGGGCAAATAGTCGGATATCTAGACCTATTCTTGCAGATGTCTTCCTTCTGGTAATTTTGATAGAATAATCTAGAAGACCGGCTCTGCAGGAAGAAGGAACTCAGTTCCTTCAAGTATGCTGTGTCCCTCTCTCTCTCTATCTCTCTCTCTCTCTCTCTCTCTTTCTCCTTCTTTCTTCCTCCCTCTGTCTCTTTCTCTCTCTCTCCTTCTGTCTGTGCAGAGAGATTGGAGGAGGAGAAGTGACACTAGGCAGGAAGGGAGGTCCCACCCCTCCCTTTCAGTCCTTAGCTACTTTTCCTCTCTCTCTCTCTCTCTCTCTCTCTCTCTCGTCTCTCTCTCTCTCTCTCTCTCTCTC
>JANJGK010001663.1:100000-125000 GCA_039081455.1 Macrobrachium rosenbergii
TTATCTGGGTCATAGAGTAAGCCATGAAGTGTTCAGCATCTGACTGGATAACCTTCAACTCTGGGAATTGCAGAGAAGGCCCATAGTGCTCTGGAGGTAACACGCTGCTGCTTGCAGCCAGCACGGGAGTAGCAGAAGTAGTGGTAGTGGGCTTGCTGAGGCCCTCTGTACTCTGACCAACCAACAGAGATGTAAGAAACGCGCTGCAAGGGATATTGTGTGTAATAATTCATCTCCCCATGTGTGAAATTGATCATTTTTCACTAGACGAAGTTTGTGTGAAATTTATCTAGAGAAATCGTCTGAATTTAACTTTGGAAATAAGAAAGGCTAAAGGAAGGAAGTTGTATAGTTGGTTCAAAGACAAAGTAAAAGGCAGAAACTAATGTAGCTGGTACCACCATCTGCAGTAGCTCATTCCATCTTCAGACGTTTATTTGGCGTGTTTTCAATCATGGTGTTTTCTATCCTGTGCAGGTGATGATGGCCTGCCTGCTACCTCCGTAGTTTTCGAGAGACTTGTTTACCCCAGGGTCCTCGGCAGTCGTTTGAAAGTTGTTAATTATTGCTCCAGCAATCCTTTTTGGGGATTTTATTGTGTATTGCAGCTGACGAGGTGCGTAGATAATATTTTTAACTCCTGTACGCATATTCACCTGCTAATGTTGAATGATAATAGAAATCCTTCCTTTCGATATTCAACCTTGTTCTTGGCTCTGAACTGATTTAAATAGACGCTGTGAACATAATTACAACTGTTTTTTGCCTTGATACTGGTTCCTGATAACGCTCGAATTCTACTCGAGACAGCCTTTCATTCTGGGTGCTTCTTCTTACCCCTATAAATGTGCAGGCGCATAGAAAAGCCTCATGAAATATGACTACAAATTATCAAATAAGAAACACCCTTGATATCTCATGATATATATTTGTAGAAATAAAAAAAGACAGAACAGTTGGTGATGATGTACTAAACCAACATTAAAAGACGTAAAAATATCTACGAAAATTTTCGTGAAGCTCTAGAATACCTTGTATAAAAAGTGTGGCGTGGAAAAAATGAACGAAATCAGAAAACGATACTCATTGTACAATGAATGGGCTTACAAAATAACTAATATTAAAAAGGATTTTTCGCTGAGTGAATAAAAACTTTATTGCAACGGAAAGTGAAGTGGTAAAAAAATTATAGAATATTTAAAGGAAAATGAATCATCGGCAGGAATATCGAATTAGATAGCATTCAGCTTCATTAGTTCTAAAAATGTGCCTCTGAAGAAAATTGAAGTCAGAAAGTAATAAAGAAAAGAGCAGAAACAGAGCCGAAAGAAGCTCTGGCTTCTTGAAAGTGTCATGGGAAGAGAAAAGACGGATCCTACGCAGCAAATAAACAAGCAAGAGATTTAGAAAAGAAATATGAAGTCTCCTTCCAACAAGTTGACAGTTGTCTTTAAACTAATTTATTTACATGAGAAATAAGACCTTTTATAGGTTTTAAATTTTTATTATATTATAATTGGTAAAAAAATGTTTGTCATCCTGTTCTGTTTTTATCTCACTCTTTGATTAAGGACTGTAAGGATACATTCTTGTGGTTCAGAAGTGATCAAGTGAAAAAGCTCGAATTCTCATCAGTAGATCGCCTACAGTCATCTAAATTATGTCAAGTTCATTATGATATAGATTTTTTTTGTGTTTTGAGATGACAAGTGGATCGTAACTGTTTCATAACGGTTTGCTTTTGAATTATATTTAGGATACTTCAGGTACATTAGATTGTTCCCATTTGCTAAGAAATGGCGATATATCTTGCAAAGCAATGCCAACCGGAATTTTTTAAGCTTCATTTTAAGTTTTTTGTGATCCTGATTCACACTTACAACTTCACGAAAACACCCATACATACGTCACACGCTGTTCTGTGTTATGTGTGTGTTTGTATGTGTAAAAACGCACACAAACATACAGGAGTGAAAGAGAACTTCCGGGAGAGAATCTGTACCTGCTCAGGTTAGGATTACAAAAAGGTGGTTGTGCTGAGTGACTTAAATGGAAAAGTCTATGACAGGGAAAGAGACCGTGTTGTTGATAGGATGGACTAATAGTCAAGAGGCATATCTTGTGAGAGAGGTGCGAAATAATGAGCAGGAAGACAAGGATGCGCGGTGGAGGGGGTGGGGAGGGTCGAGGTTGTTTGAAGAATTCTTAACTCCGGTAAAACTGCATTTTTCTCTGCTCTCTTTCTGCATTACTCGGAAATAATGAGAGACAAACTTTCGTAACTGGGAGACCAAATTTTGTTGTGAAGTAAATTGCGCTCTCTCTCTCTCTCTCTCTCTCTCTCTCTCTCTCTCCCTCTCTCTCTCTCTCTCTCATCCTTGTGATGCAATGGTGCTATACAATGGTATACTAGTCTTCGCTCACATCCAATTAACCAATATTCGATCCGCGAGCGGGACAAGGAAAGGGCAAGGTGTGGGTGCGTGTCCTTATAAATTTCAACATTCTTCCGGTGAGCTATTTGTGGGCTGTAGCTTGGATGGAGAGAGAGAGAGAGAGAGAGAGAGAGAGAGAGAGAGAGAGAGAGAGAGAGAGATATGAGAAGACGTGAGCGATCAGTACTCCTTATAATTTAATTCCCCCCCCTTCTCTCTCTCTCTCTCTCTCTCTCTCTCTCTCTCTCTCTCTCTCTCTCTCTCTCTCTCTCTCTGTTTTTTTAGGTAGGTTTTGACGTACATTATGTGAAGCAAGGTTGCAATAAAAAAATGATGGGCTCTCTTATAGTGATGAAGGCATACATGCAGATAAGAGAGAGTGAGAGAGAGAGAGAGTTCATAAGATAAAGAGCGAGAGCAGTTACTGCAGGCCAGAAAATTGTTGTACCGGTAACATAATATTTCTCACAACATTTCTGTGGTTATTTTATTTTTCATGCTTACGTACATAGTTCAGAAGCACGCAGGCAACAGTGGGGGAGGGGGGATGGGGAACGGCTTCTCAGCCGCGAACTAAATAGTCGTTTACAAGGCAGTGGACCGTAGCCAGTCTATTATATACCTTACCTAAAAGTGACCTGAAGGTAGCTACTGTTTTATCTATCTATCTATCTATCTATCTATCTATCTATCTATATAATATATATATATATATATATATATATATATATATATATATATATATATATATATATATATATATATATACGGTATATATATGTGCATATTTATATATATATATATATATATATATATATATATATATATATATATATATATATATATATATATATATATATATAATTATACTTGATATTTACTAACTATGAATTTTCAACTTTTTCCATATCAAGATCTCACTAAAGCTGATTTCATAACCTCTGAAATCTTCTTATGAAATCATTCTTATTACTATTTTATTCTACTTGTCGCTTTCTTAACCTAATGAAGCATTTTTTGTTTGTCCTTGACTGTTCCAAAAACAATTACAGACGTTTGGACTAATTAGAAAGTTATCACATTTTATCTGTTATCGCGCAGTTCTAAATATTTATAAATATGGTTATCAATAAATCATTCCTTCAGTTTTTATAGAAATAACTTTTCTTATTGCAAACATGCTTCTGAATCTTACCTGATTTGCATCTATTTTTTGTCATCGAAATTAAGGAAGGACGTCATTGTACAGTTTAAAAATCCTAAATATTTCTGCTTACTTGTTTTTCTCTTTAAGTTATAATACCTAGATTTTTAAAATAGTCTATTTTTTATTTTCCACTATTCTTATTTTGATAGATTTTCCTACATGCAAGTTAATTTATGGAATGTTTCTCTCTCTCTCTCTCTAAACATATATATCTTATATATAAAAGTGAATGTTTATATGCTTGTATGTTTGTGCGCTGTAGAAATCCGAAACCACTTGACCGATCTAGACAAAATTTGGCACGTGGCCATCAATAGACCCAACATATATACTAGGGTAGGTTTCAAACCCGTACCCCCTTCCCCTTCCCCTTCCCCATCCCCCTTCCCTTTGTAACTTACGTGGTAAATAAACTCTACTCCATGACATTCCGAGTAGTCAAAAATAATAATGATAACTGAACACTGAAAATTTATCCATCTTACCATTTCACAGAAAATTAATATTTTCCACTCTCAGTACAGTAGTGATGCTTATACGATTTTGCCTTTCGCTTTTGAAGAATATAAACAAGATTTTAGTGTGAGAGGCTGATGAAAATATAATAAAAAAAGGAAGTGGATCATAGAGAGTGTAAGGTAGAGAATATGGATTCGATAATGATATACAATGAAAATAGGTCATTTGACAAGAAAATAATTCAAAGACTGAAAAGTAGTATTTACAAGGAAATTTAATAAGTGATGAAAAATCAAACTGGATGCATCAACCAAGATCAGGTTTTAAAGTTATAACCTAACATTCGAAGTGAGGTCTGGGGTTCATGAAATGTTCTGAGTTCAGTTGTTATTCAACTTATTCTGGTCTCTATAAGGTAATGATGAGGGGCAGAAAATTTGAAAGTCGATTCCCCAAAGTGAAGATTCAGGTCGTAATCGATTCTAGGCACTGGGTTACTAAAAAAAAAAAAATATCAAAGTCGTCCTGTATTCGGCGTCTGAGCCAGACGTAACATTTACGTCATTAGTTTTTCATATATACAAATCCAACTTCTAAGGACTGTGATATATTAATGCTTTGAGCTGAAGTCAGCTACTAATATGGTAATTCAGAAGCTTTTGAATTTCAATGTTTCTGGGTTGAGAGTTCGTAAGCTACTGAATTTATCTCTTCTATGTGAATTCTCTACTGATTCCAAAAGTTGGATCATCACTGAAAGGTAAATGATTTCAATTAGTTTGTGTTGATCAGCATAAGGTGAAATACATTTCATTGTCGAATAGAAACCTCGATTTTTTTCATGACTTTCATTTAAGTAAGATGATTTAGGTAAGATAGGATAATAATTACAGATGAATGAAGGCTAATGGAGAAAAGAAAGTTCATACTTGTAGCATGTAAACTGATTAGGACAAAGACTGAAAAGCAGTATAAATAATAAAAAAAAATATAAAAGGAAAATAAAGAGGATGCCAGGTCAAAACGGTTAGTTGAAACTTCCTTCAATAAGGAATAAAATCCAACATTCACAGCAAGAAAGTGCGATTTAATAGCAATGGTTTAGTTTAATGATTGGATCTAAAATTAGCTTCTATACATTCAATTAACCTCTTTACATTAAATTTCCCTTATGGTGCCTTTGCTTTTTGGGTAAACATTATGTTGCTTCGGTATGTAAAATTCTTTTAAAACCTAGAATCTTTGTCAAATGTTCCTTTGTGTAAAGAATATTTCTTCATGTCCTTAGCGGTTCGTATTAAAATTCATGTAAGAATTCTCTTTCTCTCTCTCTCTCTCTCTCTGTCTGTCCAAGTAACACGAAATGGAAAGAAAACAGCACATTTTCGAGAAAAACATGAGAGATTTGAGTTCACTTTTGTAGCCAGAATGAATATTTGACATTTGGAAAAAAGATTAAGCCCTTTCCCAGCGAAGAAATACATGTCTTTTCCAATTTTATTTCTCATTTCCCATGCAGAGGATTTTGAAAAATTCACAAAGGATTTGACGCACACAATATGACGTGGAAAAATCATCAGAAATATGCGCACACAGCTGTTTACGTACGTGCATACTAATATCCTTGGTGTATAGGTCTTAAGCCTTTAGACTTTAACTTGTTATGATGTTTCTTCATATAAAATTTTATTAGATCTTCAGGGTTGATTTTTTAGACAAGCGTGTATTTCTTTTCTATACTGAAATAAATATGGGTCCTGGAAACGGGGATGACATCTAGACTGCTTATCTTCTTCACGAATTGGATTTTTATGATGGAATTACAAATCAAAGATTTATAGATCACGTACACTTTTCAAAGAAACAGCTCCCTAAATCAATCATTTTTGTTATCAAGTTATTTTTATGTTAGGTAATTTCTCTTACAGTCCTACTTTTGATGGTGAAAAAAAATTGAGTAAAAGTATTTCTCTTGTCAGTTAGTTTTTTTTAAACCTAATTCTTTATTTTCACATCATTTCCCTATTCTGTATAAAGGAGTCTATGGAGCACTGAGGGACTCAAGAAGGGGAAAAGTCTTCCTCCTGGACTACTACCAGTTTTAATGTGAGCTAAAAAGTAACGAGGCTTCATCGAGAATTCTCCACAGATTCTGATGTACAAGTATTGTGAGAATTCCGCGTAAAAAATTAGACCAGTTTTATTTTGTTCATAATTCTGTGATTTGTAAATTCATGCTGTGAATATTTTAAGTACTCTAGAGTTTTCCTTTAATCTCCAAGAAGAATTTTGAGAAACACACGGATATGCTACTGAGTTGAAAATTTAAAATGAGAAAGTGTTAAGCATTTTTTTTAACGGAATTGACTAGTCTCTAACATGAGACCCGTGATTTTGCAATTCTTCGGTAAGACCAACTGCTGAGTGACAACCATCTTACAACTCTTGCCCGCAGACAATCAATAAAAAATTAACATTACACCCACTACATACTGACATTAAGTCTAGGTTGTAAGCCCAACCTGGTCCTTCTAACTCTGTCGTTTGCCTTGTGGCGTGACACTAAATAAAGTTATCACTGGTTAAATGAAAAAAATATCATGCCTATGTTTCCTTGAATGTTTCATGTATACTTACTATAAAAATCACAACTTTCCCAAAGTGCCCATTAACATACGATACATGACTGAAAAAATAATCTCAGAATTCGCACATATATGCCTTCAAAAATATGAAAAAAAAATAATAGCCCCTATAAACCATACAAAACTTAGAAAATAAATGACTTTCGGTGTCTTAAAATTGAGCGAAAAATTTTCAAGCAAACAAGGTATGGTTTAGTACTCAGAAAAGAAAAAACTTTATTTCTATTACCATGCAATCCTTTCTGGAACCTTATTAACGGCTATAAATTATAGAAGATATTAGAAGATAATAAAATTGATAAAACTTTTAATAATTTTTGAGAAACTTGCGGTACTTAAAA
The DNA here is from genome assembly GCA_039081455.1 of Macrobrachium rosenbergii. Classification (NCBI taxonomy): domain Eukaryota; kingdom Metazoa; phylum Arthropoda; class Malacostraca; order Decapoda; family Palaemonidae; genus Macrobrachium; species Macrobrachium rosenbergii. Next base: position 107,088 of record JANJGK010001663.1, read on the forward strand.
TTTGTGGATATGTGAAGGAACATGCTTCAGCTTTTGGTATCCTCTCGTAAAGTGAATTATCCTGAATTTGGGTAAAGTTATTCACTACAATAATGATGTATAATGAAAGGCATTCAACACGTGAATTTGTTTGAGAAGGATTGAATGTGTATATGCCTAAATTAGAGAATCTGCACGTGAGAGAGAGAGAGAGAGAGAGAGAGAGAGAGAGAGAGAGAGAGAGAGAGAGAGAGAGAGAGAGAGAGAGAGAGAGAGGAATTTAATTTGTTTGATTATATCACCATATGAAAATGAATATGAACAGCCTTATCATCACTGCGTCACCCGCTCCTGACGTGCTTAGATAAATCGGCAGAGCGAAAGCAAGCAGTCTTGTGCAAAAAGTGGAGATGAACCTAGTGGATGAATGTCATCCAATTACGATAACAACTTAGTCACTGCTGTGCCTACAACTCCAGGCCTTTCGGTTGGACTTTCAACGCCAGCAAAATGAAAAATAACCTTTCCTTTCGGTCTTGAAATCTGTTGTTTTATATTGGAAAAATACATTTTGACTGATATTAAAAATATACACTTTGATTGATACCTGTTAACACTATACACAACACAGACGAATAGGAGGGATTGAGAAAAGAAGCAGGATACTAATGAATTTTGTGACTCGCCTCTCTGTTGGATGAGAGTTGAGAAGGAAATGAAAACATTCTCGCCAAACTTTAACCCATTATTTTCACAGAAATAAAAATATCTTAGCAGGCTTAAATATCAAATGGCGAGTATTATGATGCATTATTAAATATACAGGGGTTTGCTGAGAGTGCTAAGCTTACTCCGAATGTAGTTCAGATGTCGCCGGCATTTCTGGTGATTTGTACACAAGACAAGGGAAATAAAAAAAAAGATAAGCCTTAATAATCGATGAAAGACTTTTTCGTGAAAGGTTACTTTTTTATGTATCTATAGAAGGCAAAAATCTTCCATTAACACAAGAAGACAATTTATCTAAAAAGAGGTAAACTATAAGAGCAAAATATGTGTAACTCATGAAACCTTGTCTCGGTGTGATGATGACAATGGAAATTTACACGAGTAAAATGAAAATGAACTTAGAAGGCAAAAAATTGTGAATGCCTAAGTCTTAAACCTGGATAATTAGCGACTTTGATGATGCTTATTCGTCATAAATTTGCCTATCTGGTTACCTGTTTGTGAAGTGTATTCAGTTCACACAATTATGACTAGTTTAAATGTTTCATCCAAGAATTTACGCCACACCCAAGTGATAAAAGGTATATTTATTCTTTTGTGTATTTAGTTTACAATAACTCATAATTATAAAGTGGTATAAATCCCAAATCCTGACTTACACTGCTTTTAGGTGGGGAATGGAATTTTTTTCCTTTTATTACCTTTAAAGAGCAATTAAATCTATGCCAAATTTAGGTGATAATGAAATGCTTATTCTCGTTTATCAGGGCAACAATAATGATTATCTCCTGTTATCAGGGTAATCAAATTCACGAAATGTTAAAAAAAGAAAATATGTCCGTCCTCCCTAACTTCCGCGAGGGAGAAACCAAAGCCTGATGGCGCAATGGAGCAAAGTTATGCATCGCAGCTGCTCGATCCTCTCGAATCTCAAGCCTGGCTTTCCGGCCAGAGAGAGAGAGAGAGAGAGAGAGAGAGAGAGAGAGAGAGAGAGAGAGAGAGAGAGAGAAAGAATTCACACTATCATACGTTCCGTCGTCCGGAGTGATACAAGATCACATCCTCTAAAGCAGGTGGAATTACGATCTAGTATCACAGGGTTCATTCCAATTAAAGGTTAATCCCTATAAAGCGTCTTCATGATATCCAGACCTAGTCTTATTGCATTTGACGTTCATTACACTAAGTAAGCTGTGCTTATGCATACGCATTATGATCCTAAAACAACTGACCTTGTATTTTAATTGTTTATTTATATTTTTATCTACCCATCTAGCAATTTATTCATTTATATTTTTCCCTTTCTAATACCTGATCTCTTATTTCTGTATTACCTATTATCTTCTGTAATTTCTGTCAAATGAACACCATTTGGAAGCTTGAATTTCAAGTCAGTGGCCATTGTTGGTTTGTTCCGTAATGAACAGGGGGTTTATCTTCTGAATAATAATAATATAATAATAATAATAATAATAATAATAATAATAATAATAATAATAATAATAATAATAATAATAATAATAATAATAATAATAAAGTGTGTTTAGCATGTAATTATGGATACGTTTCCCTTACTGTTTAGATTCATTTATTTATTCATTCTGGATCATAAGTGATCAAATTATTAGTAAACATTCACGTAACTCCTATAGAAAAAACTCAATCGCATCTCGTGCAGACTCGATAAATTAAAACGCTGTAAAATTCCGTAGGCCAAACGCTGCGATCGTTCAATAAGGTAGCTACTTATTAGCCTAACCGTTATCGCCTAATAAAACAATAATCACTACTAGTATAAGTTTTTGCAGACTCATGAATAACTGATAAAAATTTCTGACTTTTAGAAATTTCCAATGAAGAATGAGATTTCACACTGGCTTGCTAAGCCTTCTCTCGGTAAAAACAAACTCGATTACTGTTTCATGAAAGATATCATGAGGAATAATATACTAATCTTCTGGATGACTTCTCCGAAGAAAATTTGCATTTTGTATCTGCGAATGTCTGAGACATTGTTTATTTTAACATGAGGAAGCTAAATTCATGTGACATGGTTACTGGACACCAAATAGAGTGTACATGTCAGTCCAGAAAATTTCCAGTATTATACGAAAAAGGCCGGGACGAGGGAACACACAAAAAGAAACACGATTAATTTTAGATTAACGCTATGGATCAGCAACGCAATTCCCTGTCTTTTAATGTTCATGATTCTCTTATCGTGGTGTTTGTTCCACGATGATTCATCAATGTTAACCTTAAGTTAAAAACTTAGGTTAAAAACAGAGGCTGTAGTAATTCACTACTCAAGATGAAACGGCCTGTTATTAATATGAGCAAGTGGTGTCACAATGCAAATGGTCATCGACGAAATTATGCGGGAATACATTCTAAATATCTAATTAGAAAAAAGGTAAAAATGAAAACACTATAATTTTTTATCGAAAAAAGAGGTTCTCCAGACGGAAGCGAGAGGCGCATGCGCGTGTCACTTTCCTTCTTTCCTGTTACAGTTTCCCCTTCCCTCCCCCTCCCTAACTTTTTCCCTTTTCGAGTTCTTCATTTTCCCTGGGATGCGTCGCTGCCCTTTGTGTCCTCTCGAGCTTCTCCATTTGCGGGGCAAAGAACATTTAATTACTCCTTTAATGTACTGCGCGAGCAGTAACTTAAAACTAGAAAATTAGGGTATTAAGTGAAATTGTTTTGGATGTTTAGTCCTTGACTGGTACTTGAGTGGTTTGGTCTCATTATAATTTTAAATGCTGTTTACATTGGTTGTAACTTCCTTTTCTACATTATAACGCTTAAATGAACATTTGAATCAAGTAATCTTATAAGCCTACTTAACATTACTTAATCTAAATATAAGTAATTTTATAGGCCTACTGCAACATGAAGCACATAGTCTCCCAAAAATAAAATAGCAGCAGACATCAGGGAAATGATTAACCATCAAGAGAGAGAGATATATATAAGTCAGCATCGACTCTGTACTTAGAATCGATATTAATCCCCCTCCATTATGGCCCGGTTTAGAAATAGCGATAGACAATAACTGTGACCACCCGGCTATCAAGAGAGAGGCCGCGATTCGAATCCTGCCCGCGCAGAAGCACTTATCAGTTATAATTCCTCTCAGGTGTAACTTATTCCCAAGGTACAGCGAATTCTATAGTAAAAGACGTTGAGGCTTAATATTTGTTTATAAAAAAAAGTTACGCGTATGTAATCGACACACATACACGCACACACACACACATATATATACACACCTATATAATATATTTTATATATACGAATACTATATATATATATATATATATATATATATATATATATATATATATATATATATATATATATATATATATATATATATATATATATATATAAATGTATATGAAAGTTTGTGATCTAACTTGCCCCTTTCACGTGACCTGTGGCTACTCCCTAGGATTAAGAAGGCACCTTAGAACAAAACAATGTCATCATTTACATTTTATTTTATTGGTATTACCCGATCCCTGTCTATATACAAAGAGATTACCAACCTTTTACGCAAATGAAAACCCAACGATAAGTAACAAGGATATTATGGAATTTTCATGTTATTTCGTTATTCTGTTTTAATTTAATCCCTTTCACGTTCCTTCTCTCTCTCTCTCTCTCTCTCTCTCTCTCTCTCTCTCTCTCTCTCTCTCTCTCTCTCTCTCTCTCTCTCAATGGCTGATACAATTTCAAGACCGTATTGGTTGAGATATGAGCACGAGGCTGCATTATGCTTTTCAGATATATTTCATCAGATGTACACGGTTTTTTTACTTCTTAGTAATCTTAAGGCAACCAATTGCTGTGGATTACCTTTAGTGTTACAAAGTAAAAGGAAATATGCAATAATTCATTCAAGAATGAAACAAAACAAGTAAAAAATGCTCCGAAGTTTCTTCGGCGCAATCGAATTTTCTGTACAGCTGCTACAGCGTATAAGCAAGGCCAACGAAAATAAATCTGTCTTTCGGTGGTCTCGGTATAATGCTGTATGAGCCGCGGCTCATGCAACTTCAATCAAGGCCAGGTGGTGGTCTGTATTATATCGTTGCCAGAAGCACGTTTATGGCTAACTTTAATCTTAAATAAAACAAAAACTACTGAGGCTAGAGGGATGCAATCCGATATGTTTGATGATCGGAGGGTGGATGATCAACATACCAATTTGCAGCCCTCTAGCCTCAGTAGTTTTTAAGATCTGAGGGCTGATAGAAAAACTGCGGACAGAAAAAAGTGCGGACGGACAGACAAAACTAAAATGAAAGTAGTAAAGTTGGGTCATGTAAAAGAGAGAGGAAAGATGTCCTATGATGGATACAATTTTTTTCACCGTTCAAAATTATATTTTTATTTCCTTTATTCTTTCGAATGCAATTTAGAAAACGTAGCATGTTTGTGTTGAATAATAATAATAATAATAATAATAATAATAATAATAATAATAATAATAATAATAATAATAATAAAAATAATAATAATAATATGCTCCAGCATGTTAATATTGGTGCAGACACTGACAGGCATTCGTTTATTTTACTATTACAGAGCACAAGAAAATGCAAACACAAAAAGAGTTCTTAACAGTTCGTCCTATCACAGTAGACTACGACCCCAAAAATGGTGAGGTTTAATGCGTGGGTGGCAGGTTGTTAAGAGGTCATCCTGATATCACCTTGACCCATACTGATGCAAAGGGTGTCTCGTTGTTGCAGCAGGAGAAGCTATGGGTGATTTGGGGACGCAGTTGTTTTGGGGTGCCTATCTTGTGGAGCTCCAATATCATCAATGTGGATGGTCTAGGCCAGTGGTCCTCAACCTTTCTTGGCCCATGCACCCTTTCACCATATGTCAGGATGTCATTTCCAATCTTCCCCCCCCCCCCACCTCTTTCCAAACTGTCTGCCTCAAAAGGTGCGTTCCAAATAATATGCATATAGTACTAAAAATCCTTGATCACAATTCCCCCGCGCCTGAAACTCTGAAATTCCCCTGGGGGAGATTCCCTTCTGGTTGAGAACCACTGGTCTAGGCTGTATGTAAGGGACTCTGATAGTGGTGGTAGGAGGAACATTTCCCGTATGACATTCAGGGATAGTCTAGGGTCATGGTGAGGTCAAGGTGACCACCTCACAGCCTGTCACTCGCACAGATAGAACACATGCCCTCCTTAACACAGCGTAAACCTCTGTCCGATTTAGTTTGTGGAGGCAATGAAAAGATAGTTTGATAAGAATAAGCTGCACACTATCAAAATATGCACTAGGAGATTTTTTGCAGAGAACTGAGGGAAGCATTTGAGGGGAGGCACTTGAATGAATATTGAGTCGAAGAATTCCCTTGACGAAATAGAAGTTTGAGAGCGAGCTCAAGGACTGAAAACACACACACAGACACACACACACACACACACACACACACACACACACACACACACACACATATATATATATATATATATATATATATATATATATATATATATATATATATATTCACACACACATATTTATATATGTGTGTCTGTGTATGTGTGTGCATCCATACAAATGTGTGTGTGTGTGAGTAGAAATACTTAAGATGACAGTGAACAGTGACGAACAGAGAGCCAAACTAAATATAATAAACTTTATCATCTTTTGTATAGTGAGGTGTTTATTGCATTTAGAACAGTTTTTTTTTTATCTCCACAGGAATATAAAGAAAAATTAAACCAGGTGCATATTGAATTTTTTTTGTTTATGAATGTGGGAAAGCCGAGACACGATTACATTGCCAAAAAATAATGAATCGTTGCAATAGTTTTTTATTGATAAGAATTACCGCTGAATCACCATTATTATTCTACATTGTAATTTCTATTGTTATGAAGGTTGATGTCGAATTATGTGATACTTTTCAAAAACATAATCAAACATAGAACACAGTATATGTAACGCCAAGTATATATAAAGCATGCTGTAACTACAAGCTGCTCTTAGGTTAAAGATATATAAAAAGAAATTAGTCAACCATATCGGTAATATTTTAACTTTGAAATGTCTCAAGATGCGAATGAATAGGAAAAGACAACATTAAGACTTCTGACACGTTTTTCAAGGAAAAAAAAATCAGTATTTCTAGCCGATTAAACCACAATTAGATGCATGAAAAAAGATATGAAGATCTCTTCTGACATTACCAAAGGATAATGTATATTAAATATCATGCCACATGGCAAATTCTGTACCGATTAAACAGAAAAATTAGTTGGAACAAGACTGAAAAGAATGAAAAATGCATAAGGGATGAGGAAGATAACAGTGGAAATCTCGTTAGTGTTATCGACAACAATCATGCCATTATCAAGTCTAAATTTAAACTCAAAAATGTTGATGTACACACACACACATATGTGTGTGTATATATATGTATGTATACATATAAATATGTGTATGTGTGTTTGTGGGTGGATGGGTGTGCGTGTGTATTTGTAAAGAAGGCAAGTCTAGTGTGTGCACGACTATCCTAAATGTACAGTAAATATTATTAATGTATATATATACATACATATATATATATATATATATATATATATATATATATATATATATATATATATATATATATATATATATATATATATATATATATATATATATAAGACACCTAATTAAGAGGATGACCATATACATTTACATTTTATTAATAAAGGAAAGATGAAATCAGCGAACATTTACGCATAATAATTCCTCCCAGACAGAATGCAAATTTGCAATTCAGTGACTAGCCATGCGGGTCTAATTCTCGTTGTCGAAGCCCTCTAGTCTTTCTCGTCATTTCATTAATCGGAAAAATCATTGGAATTCATTTTCTTTAACTTTCAAGTTTACCATTTTCATGTTAATTCATTTCAGTTTTTTTTAATGAATCACAATATTAAGCAGTTTCTTTATTTGTATATTTTGTGTTTAGACATGAAGTATTTTCCTGTTATTTGTAATTTAGGAAAAAAATTATTGTAGTAAAATTAATGGAACAGCCACCTTAAAGTTGGAATCCAGTGAAATGAAAATGTGATCTCAAATTCCTAACTCCTAATAATAGCTTTGCTTTACGAAATGCACCTTCTTGAAATGGGTATTCCAGAATATATTCCCGTCATCAGAATACCGAAAAACGATTCCTCAATACCACTTATACGAAGATTGCGTGGAGCCTTGAATTAGCACCAAAGGGATCTCATTCCGCAATCCATAATTTGTGGCGGGGAAGGAGCACTTGAGTGCACGGCATTCCTGGTCGTTAAAGATGAAAGAGCCGGGCAAAATGGCTCATTCCTTTCTTCTGCGAGAGTCGGAATTACAGAGAGAGTGAGAGTCCGAAGAGGAGAGGGTTAGGAATTTTAGGACTGTAGGACTAATACGAGTATTTAGGAATTAAGCAGATCGCATTATGGCCTTCTTGTTTAAAATTACATGTGATTTTACATCAAGTGGAAATATCATATCCGATTATTATCTTTATTATTATCCTATTGCGACTCCAGAGTCACATTCAGATGCTTCAGTCTGAATTTCCCTTATTCCAATACCTTATTTGGATTTTTGTGAAATAATTAATGGCCATCTCCAGCTGAAAGTATTTGGTAAGATAATCACTGATTTTCAGACATTCGATTTGCTTGTAATATACTTAATAAGAATTTTTTTTAATGAAATGTAAAAGATTATTAAATAAGGTATGTAAGAGGGCAATTTCATGTAGCCTAACTCTTTTAACTCGAACGAAAGTAGCTCGTAGAGGGTTCCCAAAAAATAAAAAGTCGATGGAAAAATACATATACATATACATACGTATATATATACATACATGCATGCATATACATAAATGTATATCAATCATGAAGCTACAAATGCCGTTTATTATCCAGTTCACGCTACTTCGGGAATATCCCCAATGGGAAATTATCACCGAAGGAGAATTTATAAGTGATAAATGGATCGGTACTGCCGGGTCTCGATCCTTCGACACAGTTACCTTCCAACGACTCCAGTCGACTGTCTACCCACTGAGCCATCAAGAGAGGATAAGTTAATGCTGAATCTGCAGTACTTGTTTACCCGTGGGGAGTGGGGAAATTATACTTAGCTTCGGCATTAACCCACCTCCACCATGATAGCTGATTGGTACGTTTGGAGCACGCAGCTTTTATTATGAAATTTTTATCAGGTTGTGATTTATATACAGTCATTAAGTTACAAGTGTCGTTTAATATCCAATTCACGCTACTTCGGGAATATCTCCAGTGGGGAATTATCACCGAAGGGGAATTTATAAGTGATTAATGGATCGGTACTGCTGGGTCTCAATCACTTGACACAGTTACCTTCCAACGACTCCAGTTGAGGGTCTACCCACTGAGCCATCAAGAGAGGTATAAGTTAATGCCGAATCTACTGCACTTGTTTACCCGTGGAGAGTGGGGAAATTATATTTAGCTTTGGCATTAACCCACCTCCACCATGATAGCTCATTGGTACGTTTGGAACACGCAGCTCTTATTATGGAGTCGTTGGAAGGTAACTGTGTTGGGGGATCGAAACTCGGCAGTACTGATCCATCTTCACTTATGAATTCCCCTTCGGTGATAATTCCCCATCAGGGATATTCCCGAAGTAGCCTGAACTGGATATTACACAACATTTGTAGTTTAATGATTGTATATGAATCACTGTCTGATAAAAATTTCATAATAAGAGCTGCATGTTCCAAGCGTATCAGTGAGCTATTGGTAGAGGTGGGTTAATGCCGAAGCTAAGTATAATTTCCCCACTCTCCATGGGTAAACAAGTACAGCAGATTCGGCATTAATTTATACCTCTCTTAATGGCTCAGTGAGTAGACTGTCGACTGGAGTTGTTGGAAGGTAACTGTGTCGAGGGGTCAAGACCCAGCAGTACTGATCCATTTGTCTTTTATGAATTCCCCTTTGGTGATAATTCCCCATTGGGGATATTCCCGAAGTAGCGTGAAGTGGATATTGAACGACATTTTTAGTTCATGATTGTTTATAAATCATGGCGTGATAAAAATTTCATAATAAGAGCTACATGTTCCAAACGTACCTATGAGCTATCATGGTGGAGGTGGGTTAATGCCGAATCTAAGTATAATTTCCCCATTCTCCACGGGTAAACAAGTACAGCAGATTCGGCATTAACTTATACCTCTCTTGATGGCTCAGTGGGAAGACCGTTGACTGGAGTTGTTGGAAGGTAACTGTGTCGAGGAATCGAGACCCGTAGTACCGATCCATTCATCACTTATAAATATCCCTTCGATGATAATTCCCCATCGGGGATATTCTCGAAGTAGTGTGAATTGGATATTAAACGACATTAGTATCTTCATGATTGTATATAAATCACAGTATGATAAAAATTTCCTAAATATATACATTATATATATATATTATATATATATATATATATATATATATATATATATATATATATATATATATATAGAGGTAGATAGATATTATATATATAAATGATATATATATATATATATATATATATATATATATATACATGCATATATATATATATATATATATATATATATATATATATATATATATATATATATATATATATATATATATATATATATATAGATAGATAGATAGATATATGCATGTATATATATATATATTATTTATATATATAATATCTATCTACCTCTATATATATATATATATATATATATATATATATATATATATATATATATATGTATATATATATATATATATATATATATATGTATGTTAAACGGTTCTACCTAGGGAATACTAATACCTGTCAGTGATAATAGCGTATAAAAAGACAACAAGAAAAATGAGTTAGAGTTAGAGACGCATAAGTACAAGGAATATGTGAGAAATATATCAAAATTTCGGGAAGGGGCCATATAGCCAGCAGGAGGAAATGTCGTGAAAATGAGTAAGCACTTAGGAAGACGTTGTTATATGGGGAACTAACTGTCTACAGAAAGGTTAATGCACTTTAGGATCTAAGGATAGAAGCTGCAAATGGAGATATGCTGTCTGAATAGGAAGGTGATGGTTGAGTAATGGATGTTAAAGTAGATGGGGTAAGTATGGAAGGAGACAGTTAACTCGTATAAGTATTTAGGAGATGGTAGGATGCGGGAAGTGGTAAGTGACAGCATAAATGAAGCAAGGACGGCATGAGGGTACTTGCAAAAGATCAGGAAGAGAAATGGAGTGTATTTGAAAATCGAGGTTTGAATGTATAAAGAGATTGTTGACTCAAGTTTCCTTTATAACAGTGAAGTGCTGATCCTGAGTGCATATGATGATTCAAGCTGCTAATAATGTGGACGTTTTCAGTATGTGAGGTTCATCCAAAATTCTGGAGTTTAAGGCGCAGTGATCATTACCTTATTTTTCCCTACAGCCGGTCTCTGTTATTGAAAACGGCTTCATGTTGAAAAACTACATATGTAGGCATATGAAATGTACAGAAGAAGAAGAAGAAGAAGAAGAAGAAGAAGAAGAAGAAGAGAGAGAGAGAGAGAGAGAGAGAGAGAGAGAGAGAGAGAGAGAGAGAGAGAGAGAGAGAGAGAGATGCTACATCCGCACCCATCAACGGAAAAGCAACACTCCACATCCCCCACCGGTAATTATTTTAACTTCCTCTTCAGCTAACAGTTATAGATTTAGAGGGATGAAGGGCAGGGGCGAGGGGATTATTCGTTCACCTTTCTAAACAGAAAAATGTACAAAACTACGAATAATATTATTCTACTGTATTTTGTCGCATGCCATGCCTTGACCGATCCCTCTTTGTACTGTAAATATGAGGTCATTTAATTATGAAATTCTTATTTGACCCTAGTTATTACTTCTTTGCTTTCTTAAATAACTGTTTCTGACACTCTAAAAGCAATGAAGTATGTAAGCTCTTCGTTACCTGTCAATTTTAAATTTGGGCTCAATTAAATCATTCGGGATTCCACCTAATCAGACCATGAATACGTAGTACCCAAACTCCTCAAGTACTTATTTGGATACGATAACAGAAAAATGACTGTTTCTTATTTGATTTCTACGCCAGAGGGCATGCAGCTTGAAGTGCAGTAGAAATGTGATTCATTTGATGTCAGTTTTCATGAAAATCACGACGGAAATTGGACCAGGGAATAAGAAGGGTCATGCTTTAAATATTTTACCTGATATGACGTCGCAGATAGAGTTCTCCAGGTATTAATGGCCTTGTTAAAGTTAAGTATACCTTAGTTTAACCAGACCACTGAGCTGATTAACAGCTCTCCTACGGCTGGCCCGTAACTCCGTAATTATGATGAAGCATGAGGTATTTATGGAGGGGGCTTATTATTTAGATTTATATGAGACAATTAAGGAAATCCCTAGCGTTAGATAAGAGGTGAATTGCATTGTTTCTAACTGTCCCTGTCTAGAGACTAGACGGGACAGAATATGGTAGTTAAGCTGTTGTTTATATGAGGTAGGAAGTGTAGAAGTTTTAATGAAGAGTTAAAAAGACTGGAAAAGAAACAATATTAACGTTGAAAGATTGGCATGACCTAATAGAATTTTGAACTCTATACTGACTTAGGCTCTAGGTAATGACTAATTATGAGAATTATGACCCGTTCTTGTAATTCTCTTGTAAGGAAAGATGAGATTTAAATCTCTCTATCTGTCTATCTGTCTGCGTTGTCTCCTCATATATCGAGTATTACTCACTATACCCTTACTCGGTTAACTAGCTTTTATCATTAATGAATTACATCTACTTCAGACCAAAACCAATATTATTGCCACTGATAAAACTACTTCAGACTAGAAGCAAACGAAAGTTAAAAGAACGCATTTAAGAGAGAGAGAGAGAGAGAGAGAGAGAGAGAGAGAGAGAGAGAGAGAGAGAGAGAGAGAGAGAATGCTTGGGGATACAGAAATGGGATAGTGGATGAGAGAAAGAGAGAGACAGAGAAAGTTGGAGGGCATAAGAGAGAGAGAGAGAGAGAGAGAGAGAGAGAGAGAGAGAGAGAGAGAGAGAGACGTGAGATTTCATCAATATGAGGAATAATCCAACTACCAAGCCCTCCAGACATCAGATATTTGCGCTTGCTCGTGCGCAAGCACTCGACTATTAGACGTGAAGACAATGTGGTACTGTAGCACATGGATGTGCAATTCACGGGATACTTAAGAGCTAGTTACAATGGTGTCGTTAAGAAAGACAATAGTCTCTATCGGCGCTTATTGTCACCGAAAGATACTGAAGACATGAGTTTCTCTTGGATGGAATAGCTCTCTCTCTCTCTCTCTCTCTCTCTCTCTCTCTCTCTCTCTCTCTCTCTCTCTCTCTCTCTCATGCAAACACGGTTCTGACTGCCGGCTCTTGCCGTATTAACCTGATGGAAGCTTAAGAACCTGCAGTCTCCCTCGCAGTCTAGGATCGTCTCTGTTATCTCAACTGTTCTCTCATTTTCTTGGGACTCCTCTGTCCAAAGAAGAAATCTCATTTTAATCAATGTCCTATTTGCAAGGTGGATAAGAGAGAGAGAGAGAGAGGAGAATCTGTTGTGCATTGTTTCCAATGTTTATTGACAAAACTGTTATTACAATGGTAGAGACAGTGCCTAACACTTGACACTTTATTTCAAACTGTGTAGTCAAATAATCAAGAAGTGAACACTGTGCCACGCCATTTGAACTCGGATATGAAAAGAGCTATATATGCTGCAGTTTCTCTTTTCCTGAACATTTCTCTGTTCCAAAAGATTGTTCCTCTTCACTGATGACTCTTACACTGCTATATCTTTAGTCAAAAGTTTCATTTTTATGATATTGCCGATTTTTCATTCAAATACTTTCTCTTTCAAAACTGAACTGTAAAACTGAAAATATATGACAATACAAAGGACTAATGCAAAGCAATTGAAAAACGTAAAAGCAAAATTGCAATCTATGGATATCTGCTTGCAATATGACCTTGTTGCAAGAAAAGCAAAGCTGGCCCTATAAAGCTTCTGGTGCTTTTCGGGGGCAAACCAGACTTTTCCTTCAAACTAGATAAAATGCAGTCTGTTGTCAAGAACATTGAGTTACCCATACAAGATTGCAATATATAGACATTTGCTTGCACTATGGCTGTTTTGCAAGCAAGGAAAAAATATCCCAAAATCGCCTGAAGAGTCTTATGTGTTTTTGAGGGATCAATCGGACTTGATCAATCGGAAATGAGGCTATTGCGAAGGAACTGACGAATAATATTCGTCAGTTCCTTCGCAATATCATGCGTTGGTCAAAAGAGGTCGAATGCATTTCAAATGATGTCACTCACTGTAATTGACTGGAAAGTTAAATGGAATGTTAGTTGTGGGTAGATTGTGACGCTCTCGTCGATCGTTGTTACTTGAAGTGACTTGGAATTTAATTACTCCAATTTCTTCAAATCAAGTTTTCTGTTGAAGCATTCAGATATTCTTTATTTTCAGATTGCTGTCTCATCTTTGAAGCTACGGCAAGTGAGTCTAAATCCTTGTTTCTTGGGTCCTGGCAACCTATTTTTGGACAGTGCCCCTGATTTCGTGCATAAATTATAATTAGTGAAAGAAACAGTTTTCTGCAACAATATTTGTTTTTGAAACTAAACGTTGACCATAATTCACGAAATTCGCCATTGCCGCCTGCATGTTTAGACATTTTTCTAAGCGTATCACATTATACAGAAAACCATATCACATTATACAGAAAACCATTTGCACTGCTGACAATTAGGCTGCCAGGGAAAGGTAGTGAATTCTTCAGATAAATTGGATTTTCTTTTAGCGTTTAGCCTTCTTCCAACACTCATGAGCAATATACTCGATTTAGGACTGGTTTTATTCTTCTTTAAAATAAGGAAAGGGAGTTGGGGGATTTTTGTCGCGCTCAGCTTTATTGCGAAACGGAGAGCAGAGCCTTCGCGATGAACAGCTGCAATGTCCTGAGTTCCAGGTCATTTCAGGTCATGTCTGACACTGATGAACATTTTGACGAAATACCCGGTAGAAAAGAACGGTTCGGGCGGTAAAAGATTCTTCCCGCCACCACGGCCACATATCTATCAGCAAATGAGACTCGGCATACCCATCAATCACAAATAAAGCAATCACCTACATATCCTTAATTTCACCTTCACATCAAAAAATGACTTTCGGGCTGCTCCATGAGCAAGAGCCCTTGCTGGCATAAGGCCAGCTTAATCATCAACAACGAGACTCGGACAGATCCCATTACTACGTTACCTATCTGGTGGAATAGCTTCCATTTGTGACGGTAAAAGGGCATCTCAATAGCACCTGGTTTTGTGAAGACAAAACATGAATGATTTTTTTACGGATTCTCTTGAATTAGAGGAAGGCAAAACGTGAAATCCTTTTAAAGACGGTTCTCTTTTACTCTCAAACGAGCTGCCATGAATGAGGAGCAATTATCCCAAACAAAAGGGGGTAGAAATGATCATTCATTTACAAACGAGGAAATGGCAAAAAGGAGGAGGAAAAGTGGAACTATGAGATCAAACATAGTGACTGGAAACGACGAGGGCCCTCGGGTTCTCCTGGCGGAGAATGTGGTCATTAAAGCCCAACTCCTGACACTGCAGGAGGAGCAGCAAGCGTCCTAATGTGGAGTTTTCATTACCGAGGGTTAGGATGAGAGGACATAACTGGGGGTCGGGGTGAGACACGGGAAATCCTTTGTGTAAGATACCATTTGGCATAAAACGATCGATATATCTCACGCACCTTGAGCACTGGGAAGGGGCTTTTACGAACTCCTGAAATTTTCTAATCATTGTTTTATCTTTGGTGTTCCAGATGAGACTCTTGGATGTCATCTAAAAGCAATACGGCTTTATGATCGGAGCAATGGCTCAACCAATCGCTCTGAACTCTCTTTCCCTTCACTGGCCAATCAGCGATATCGCTACCATCGCTAACTTTTTACTCTTTTCTCATGGCGTGTAAACGATCTCGGTATAAAATTTAAAGTGACTTACTCTAAGTAATTTTATCACTGAAATTTAGGGAAATACTTTCACTCGTTGGCAATAAAAGCAATAAACGATGACCCTACAATAAAGTACATTTTGTTTTGTTAGAAATTAGATCGGAGATCGTACCATCAGTTAGAGTAAGGGAAGCGATAGAATGACAAGTACCACCCAAATTTAGTTTACTTAAGGGGCATACTTTTTGTCTACGAAAGAAACCAAATAGCCAATTACAGATTTGGGTGAGGGTCTATATCTAAATATCTAAATATTTTTACCTTATGAATCAAAATATGAGTTAGTTAACATATTTTAGAAAGATTACAGAAAGGACTTTCACGTGAAGATCTTTCAGAAATTGATAAGTAATTTTGAAATGGGAAACTTTCAGGTTAAATGGTAACCATAACTCCCTGTAAGGAAACGGTGCTCTCAGGGCACTATTCGCTCCTTTTCTAGCCGCATGGACTTCGCAGCCTTTTACTTTACCTCCATTTACATTTCCTTTCTTCCAGCTTGCTATCCAGGTCCAGCGTTCGACTCTCCGACCTGCCAGTGAAGAATTAGAGGAATTTATTTCTGGTGATAGAAATTCATTTCTCGTCATAATGTGGTTCGGATTCCACAATAAGCTGTAGGTCCCGTTGCTAGCTAACCAGTTGGTTCTTAGCCACGTAAAATAAATCTAATCCTCCGGGCCAGCCCTAGGAGAGCTGTTAATCAGCTCAGTGGTCTGGTTAAAATAAGATAAACTTAACTTAACTTATCCAGGTCCAGTAACTATTACCTCATAGTGCAACTGTGAAGGTTTTCCTAGTTTCACTATTAGATTCTTGTACAGCTTCACATTTATTTTCTGGATCTCTCTATCTTGCTGTCCAGCTACTCCAACTCCCTCTTTTCAATGTCTTAAGAGCCGAATGGCTAAAAGTTCCGCAAAGGCTTGACGTTAGAGCCCAAATGTCATGGTTCAATCATCTATAATAAGAAGAGTTAGAGATATTTGTCAAACTTGAGTTGCTTTAAATAATACAGCTGTAGTAACAGAGAGAAAACTGTTCTAAGGAAAATAGAGAAGACTCTATACAAGATCAATGCAGCTGATGCAGCGATTTCTTTCAACAGTACTTGCTTAAGAGAGGGACTCTTGCCAATAATAATAATAATAATAATAATAATAATAATAATAATAATAATAATAATAATAGCATTCGTAGTAGAAATATCGTAGCGGCAGTAGCTATTACACAAGAATTATAGCAGAAATATTAATAATAAAAAAATAATAACAATAATAATCATAATAATAACAATTGTAGTGGCATTGGTAACATTGATATTGTAGCAGCAGTAGCTATTGCATAATAATTACATCAGAAATAAGAATAATGATAATAACATAATGCAGGCAATAACTACAGTGTAGCCAAACCAATACCTGAACCAAACGATGTTGGTTTCAGTTGCGGTGGAACTGGTTTCGTCGGACGAGATTTAATTTCAAAAAAGCACTGAAATCTTGACCCATTTTCGGAGCTTTTCATTTGCCACGTTTTGAACTGAACTGAATTGAATATAAAATTTGGGCCACAGGCCAAACACTGGGACCTATGAGGTCATTCATCGCTGAAAAGTTGAAACAATGTAAAGAGAGGGTGGAAAGTAAGATAGAGGAAAGAGAATATGAACGGAGGTATAGTAAAAGGAATGAAAGGGATTGCAGCTAGGGGCTAGAGGGATGCTGCAAAGAACCTTAAGTAATGCCTTAATGCCTACAGTGCACCACGTAAAGTGCACTGACGACACTATCCCCTTACGGGGATTTGCCACGTTTTGTGAGGTCTTAAGTGAAATTGACTAATACGCGTTAATGCACAGTCAGGTAAAGTTTGGTTATTCAGGGCTCGTTAACGAATTGAAAGTGACACTACTACTACTATCATCAAATAGCAAAGGCTAAAGGCCTTCGGTTGTGGATGATGGAGGTTCTGTCGAAAAGAGCATCTACTCTTGGTGTGAGGGGAAAATATATGTTGAACATAAAAGTACATATAAACTATTCTTATACCAAATGCCTTCTTTA
>JANJGK010001663.1:130000-142500 GCA_039081455.1 Macrobrachium rosenbergii
GCTTCTTTACATGTTAACAAGTGAATGTTCTTTGGTATTTCTGTTACGTATGCCCGAAGAGTTTGTTGAACAGCTGAATAAAGCTATATATTACTAGATAAAGAAGGCATTCATTTTTGTTTTTTGGATGGGACGTTTCTTTACTAGCAAGATTCCTTTATCAATGAAAATTTGAAATTTCAAAATAATTCAGACAAAAGCGAAAGAAGCCAGCTACTCTAAAAACGTTTGTATCTAACGCATTTCAGTTTGGACAACATGCATCTATTATTTGTTACTGTATACCTAATTAGTGAGGAACATAGCAACCTACTCTCTCTCAAGAAACAGCGAAGCCACTCCTCAGAACGATTCTAGTGCGTGGTGAGAGGCAATACCACAACGGAAATTGCCATCGAAAGACAATCTCGGACGGGGAAATGATTCCCTGGGGTTCCCGCAGGAACTGGGATACACTTCTATGTACACGGAAAGGGGAATGCGTGGGTTTTATAAATTTTTAAATACCAAATGTGGGCTGGGGTTTTTATAAGCGTACATTGATACAAAATATATTTTGGACGTAATTATTATTATTATTATTATTATTATTATTATTATTATTATTATTATTATTATTATTATTATCCAAGAGATATACCCCATTTCATATGGAACAAGCCTGCACTGGCCATTGACTTGCAATTCAACCTTCCAAAGAATAATGTGTTCATTTGGAAGAAGTTACAGAATATCAGTAACAGGAAATACGGAAAGTAGAGATCAATTATCAGAAAGGGAAACAAGGCAAATTAATGAATTGATAAATAGATGGATAAAAATGTGAATAAATGATCAAGATTCAAGGCAAATTGTTTTAGGGTAGTGATTCACTGCATCTTTGCTTGAACTTTTGAGGTTCTAATTGTACTGTAGAACATCCAAAGGGAAACTGTTTTACAGTCCGACGGTGTGAGGAAGAAAGTTGTTAATAGATGTCTGGGTATTTTAAATAAAGCATTTTGACTGCCTTGTTAAAAACAAAACGTAATGCATTCAGTTTTGTTGTTATTTGAGCGATAACGATAGGAACAACGACATAACGACAACAATAGAGAAGATAAGAGCAGTGATATTTATAACAGCTGCGTGTGACGTCATACAAAAACATCCACACTCAAGATATTCCTATATTTCTTAGCATGAATAACCTCACTTGCCTTTTTCTAGATAATATTATGGCAGGGGACCGTCTTTGAATTAACGCCTACTTCTGTTATTCAGTCAAACGTTATTTAGCTCTAAAAGAATTATATATATATATATATATATATATATATATATATATATATATATATATGTATATATATATATTTATATGTGTGTGTGTGTGTATGTGTGTGTGCATATATATATATGTATATATATATGTATCTCTCTCTCTCTCTCTCTCTCTCTCTCTCTCTCTCTCTCTCTCTCTCTCTCTCTCTCTCTATATATATATATATATATATATATATATATATATATATATGTATATATATATATATATATATATATATATATATATTTATATATATATATATATATATATATATATATATTCAATCAGTAAGCTACAAACGTCCTTTAATATCCAATTCGCTCTACCTCGGAAATAATATATTTTCATATATGTTACCGAAGGGGAATTTTTTAATTGATAATAAGTTCGTCGTCTCGTGGGCTCGAACCAGCGAAGACAAGAACTCAGGTAACATATATGAAAATATATTATTTCCGAGGTAGAGCGAATTGGATATTAAAGGAAGTTTGTAGCTTACTGATTGAATATGAATCACGGTGATGTGATAAAAAAAGTCATATATATATATATATATATATATATATATATATATATATATATATATATATATATATATATATATATATATATATACATATATATATGTGTGTGTGTGTGTGTGTAATGTAATATATATGCGTATATACAAGGCAGGATATTGTCCAGCCTTCTTTTGTAAGCTTCCCAGCAATTCAGGATTTATCATATTTTGTGGTTTGTACAAATTTACGGGCCAGGTTTGTACATACTATTCGGGGATAAGTGGAAAGAATGAAGAAATGCTGGGGAGGGTTGGGGGTATAAATACATTCTTTGGCAAAAGCTCTTTGAAATATTCACAGAACACAACGATAACTCCGCCGACTTTTGTTTAGGTTTTATTTTGAAGAACGCCAAGTTTGGTCATTTCTTAATGTCTGAGCTTTAATTGAAAGTGCTGACGTTGTTGACAAACAGTTTCTGAATAATGCTCGAAACTTGCAAATTTGGGTAAGGCAACAAGAGGAAACACAGCTGTTGGTAAGAACCTGTCGTGTATTTACATCTTTCTGTTTTGTAATGAATAGACATTCACGGATTAAATGTATAACATTTGGAAGGAGGCGTGGTTTAATAACATGCATTAATGCCATGTATTGTTCAGTTTACTCGTAGTATTTTTATTCCGCATAATAGCTAGGTTTATTCCAATTTTATTCACATTCAAATGCGTCGGATTATAGCTATGTTATTAAGTATATATTTAGTAATTTATAGTAATATTTGGAATTCTTGATAATTAACGTTTCACCAAGAGCCAAGTTCAGCAAAATCAATTAAATCTCCCCCACCTTCCGCCCTTTTCCTCTCTTTTTACTCCCTACTGTCTCTTTCATTTTCCTTGTTCCTTTGTTATTTGTTCCAACATTCACTGGAGGATCGTTATTCGTGCTACAGAGCGCCGCGAGAGTTGCATGTTATACCCATTCGTATACCTTTTCTGACAAGCTTTCCAGTGTATCGATTGTATTATTAGATATCTCTGCTACTCTATCCAACCAAAAAGTTCCAGGTCTCTCTCTCTCCTCCTACCTGCATCCACTAATGGTCCTAGATGTAGTTTCGATAATAGCACTATAACGACAAAATAATAATCTTATACTAAGAAAGGTATCAATAGGATACTAGTGAGTTACATATTGTACTCACCTTACGCCATGCGGGTCGGATTCCCTTCGTAACGTGCAATTCTTAGCACTGGAAACTGACCTCAGCAGAGTCGGTATTACCACTGCACCTGAAATTCAAACAAAGTTAAAACTCTTTAGACTTACTCGGCCAAGGTGGAATGTAGAAACTTTATTGGAAATAAAGTAACACGCAACCGACTTTATGTAGAGTCAGTTTAGAGTAAGGAAAAGAGAGTTGGGGGCAAAATGTCCATTACCAAACTGTAACGTCGTGATGAAAAAAGCGAAAAACAATTTCTGTGAGAATAGCTGTCAGGCAGAACTGTAATTACGGGTAGAGGTGTGTTAATTTTTTCCAAAATATTTTAGCAAACTGCGAGTAATTTATTTTCGTTCTGAGCGACGTGAAAAAGCGTAAACCGTATTGTTGTCAAAAATAATATCGCTGGGCAACGAGGCTTTGTTGATATTTGTTTGCATGGCTAATTGAGAATATATCATACTAAACTCGTTTATTCACATCAAAACTGGATTTGTTAGTCAACAATTTGCATGAGAGAGAGAGAGAGAGAGAGAGAGAGAGAGAGAGAGAGAGAGTGAAACTGATAAGAAGGAACTCATCCTAGATCTCGGGGAGGTGCACTGGCCTTCTCAAGTACTATTGGTCATTGCTCTGATGAGATGAGATGAAAAATCCTTCTTTCATATACTCGTACTCTTGTATTTGTGTGAAAAGACCTACATGGTCTGTTTAATCAACATGAAGACTATTCTGGCACTATTTGTCCCACGCAAACATAGGTTCATGCACATGCACACGCACATCTGTCTGTTTATCTATTATCTATTTATCTATCTATACACACATATACATATATATATATATATATATATATATATATATATATATATATATATATATATGTGTGTGTGTATGTGTATGTGTGTGTGTATATATGTATATATATATATATATATATATATATATATATATGTATGTATATACGTATATATATATATATATATATATATATATATATATATATATATATATATATGTATGTATGTATATATATATATGTATATATATATATATATATATATATATATATATATATATATATATATATCTATATATATATATATATATATATATATATATATATATATATATATATATATATACATACCATTCTTTATATAAGGTTTGAAGCTTCAAATGTTATAAAAAGATTGACCAAAGATTTTTAGGGAGAGAAAGCTTAGCATATCTATAAGAACATCTTAACCTGACTTTGAGTCTGACTTAAAATGTTTGCAAGAATTTCCTGCAACGAAATACTTATTTGTTGCTATCGGTGTCTGATAAATAATAATTATTTGATTACTATTTTTTGTTCTGAATATTTTTAATTAAAATTCCTCTGCCTGTGTCAAAATCATTGAAGAAAACACCAAACCTCGTTCAATTTCTGTAAAAGGAACTAAGACACTTCATAAATCAAGATACAGCGCAACTCATTGTGTCATCACTGAAGATATGAAGGCAGGTCATTCTGTTTCTTTTTTTACAAGTCCCTGAAAACCTTTAAACAGCCAAACAATTTTAAAGATTTAATTCCTGTGAACTGATTTCATTTTGGCCTATGTTCCATTGAACGGTCCAATAAGAAACTCAAAAAAAAAAATCCTGTAAAATGGAAGAAACCAAGAATTAATCCTCCTGCAACCAATATCTTATTTCTTCTACAATTCTGATTACAGTTCTTTTCAAAAGAATTTACCATTCCTCGTTCAGTTGCATTTTCTCTTCTTTTCGATTTATTTTGAATCTTTAATATTTTCCCGTGGTCTGCTTTCAAGAAGAAAGAATTAGAAAGCTACCAAAGTAACTTTAAGACTTCTCTCCCTTAATGTGATTTGCTAAATCATAAGTTAGTACTGCGAAAAATGGATATATTTTCTCATTGTTCATCATCTATACTTCTCTCTCTCTCTCTCTCTCTCTCTTATTTATAAATCGAGTAGTTCTGTTCTGAGGGAACAAAAGAATTTCGGAGAAATATTTAACTGATATTTACATAAAGAAAGGTGTTGAGTCTCCGCAAGAGGATTGCTTAAGGCGAACCAATCACAACAGGAAAATGAACAGAGTTCGGGGAACGAACATCTGGAATGGAGATGCAAATCAAAACCGATTCTGCACCCTCATGCATTGCGTCCGTTTGTGAAAAACTCAAATTTGATAATCGTCACGCGCAGACTGATCTCGAATGGCTGAAAATGAAGGCATACGAGAGAAACAGACAAACAATCACACAAGCACACACACACACTTAAACCAAGAAACATTGAGACTGTAATAATCGTTAAGTGGTAGCGTTACTAAATTTTTATATAAAAAATTATATATATATACAGTATATATATATATATATATATATATATATATATATATATATATATATATATATATATATATATATATATATATATATATATGTATGTATGTATGTATGTATGTATATAAATAACCTGATATATTAAAACTTCTTACTTGAGAAGTTAACCTTAATTTTCTCAAGAAAGTGAGTCACGCTTCCATCATATTTTTAAGCAAACGACTAGATCGCTAAACAAGCTCTCTTTGTGATGATTCATATCTCAACTTTGGGAATAAAAGCTTGTTTCTGAAACGTGTTCTTAAGCTTTCCCATTAACTATCATGAGTATATATTTTCAGCAAGAGGAAGAATGCCAGAGATAATCATCCTCAGAAGCTGTTAAAATATCCACCAAATCACTGAGGATGAGAGAAAGCTTGCTTTCTATTAAAGAAAATGGGAAACTGACTGTCTAGAAAAAAAAAAAATCTTAAATTAAGCCTCCAAGAATAGAGCCAATTCTCAGAGACATGGTTCTTCATGGAAGAGGCGACATCACTGCGGTCATAAGACCAAAACGCAATTAGGACAAGGGGCGGTGCAACCCTGAAGAGGTGCGGTGGCTGAAACCTACCAAAAAACTGCTCGGAGGTCATGCTGAGACCTCTGTAACCAGAAGGGAGCTGTAGTTTCTTTTGGTTGGTACAAATTGGCATCTTCGAAAAGCTCTCAACAGGCCTAGCAAGCCGGTGAGCTTTACTAAATTGCTCAAGAAATGCATGACTTGCCTCAGGACAGACTGTTAGGACTTAGTATGGAATTCCTGAGGCAGGACGACTAACTAAGAAGCTTGATAGCATATCTGGCGTCTGCTGAGAATGGCAAGAAGAGGTGATTGTTGCAGAGCTACTGTCGGTCAAGCTAGCGAGTCTCATACTAAAGAAAGTAAGAGAATAGAGTTTTAAGTCTCCTCACAACGTTCTACGGGAGGTATTTCTGCGCAGGTGTATCAAGGGACTTCGTTACTTGAATATTTATAAACAGGGCCTCATCCTCTATTTAACTTTTCAAGGATGGATACGGGGTAGAAAAAATCAGATACATAAAAGTTTTCAGTCTCTTCACAACGTGCCATGGGAAATATTTCTGCGTAGGCGAACGAAGAGACTCTTTTACTATAATTTTTATGAAAAGTGACCTCAACCTCCATTTAACTTTTCAAGGATGAATATGGGATGGAAAGTTGTCTTGGCTTTCCCTCGAGTTACCCTCTGTTAAAAAAACGTGTTATTAAGAAAAAAGAAAAACTTTCTTGCAGCAGTGATTCAGTTGTTGTTTTATTTATGACTGGACCATCTCGCACTTGAGGATACTATTACCCAAACAGAGATTCCAGCACACGGCCTTAATTGGCAATTTTCATTGGGACATTGTCTCCGCTCACGTTCGGGATATTAGCAATTTTCGTTCGGACATTGCTTCCTGCGACTTGGGAACAGTGCGAAGCTTTATCAAGTGAAATAATAGTTTACAATATCAGAAGTGCGTAAACTTCAACTAGCTGCCTGCTGGAGATCTTTAACAACACACACACACACAGAGAGAGAGAGAGAGAGAGAGAGAGAGAGAGAGAGTGGTCAAATAATTTTATGAGAGTAATCTATTAGTAAAATTGGTTTTGATATTTGCCATTAAAAAATAAGATTCTTTTATTTTGAAGGAATTTATCTCGTTGTAAAGTATCGTTAACTATAAAGAAACCACAATAAGTCTTATAACCCACAAAACGAAAAAAAAACCTTTAGTCACTTATATGCTGAATAATCAAGTGTAACGGAATATGAAAAAAAAAGAATATATATAACAATTATAGTGGAAGTAAATACTAACAAGAGACGTAAAACACTACATGTCAATAGTCAATGGGCGCTCCTTATCAAAGAAAAAACATCAATAGTTATTTTTCCTCATGTTCGCCTACCAGAAAATGAAATAAAATCTTGACTATAATATGGAAAATTTTGACAATATTGTCAGCACTCTGAATAAAAATCAGAAAAATATAGAAGTAAACAAAGTTTGCGTTATTAATATAAGCAGTTACTAGATCACTGGTTAAGTTATAGAAATGTTTCATAAATCTTATGCAAACAAAATCCACCCCATTTCATCCCACGGAATAAGATCTCTTTCACACAATTTTTATTCTTCTCTTCTAATTTCCTCTATGTTAATGTGAAACTGCAGAATAATAAGAACACCAGAACTGCTAGTAAATGACAGGATAATTACCCAGTCGATAATTGTAATTATATTATGTCTGATGTCGAAAATGTCTAACGGCGAGAACTCCAAGATGACGGGTGAGCCCTCGTGAGTACATGATGCTATTTTAAATAGGGCCAATGTTGACTGGTTTCTTAGTGATAAGCAGCTGAGGTTATTTTCAAAGAAAATACAAGAATCACTGAAACATACAACCTTCGTAAATTCAAAACCCATTTAGTGGCTGCCGAATGTTACTATATTATCTGCCTCTTCTTGTGCTGCTTCTTCTAATTATTTTGTAAAAATAACAAATCTTTTATTAAATTTAGTTCCCCGAAAAAGAGATTACTTTGGACTATTTCATGGATAAGAACTGGTACCAATCCCAGTCTTTAGCTGTGATGAAAACTGACAGAAATAAGATGTCTTTCTTTTAGTGCATATTTATTCGTATGCAAGTTTGTGCAGACTCTTCGAGGTATCATTTTTCTGCCAGAGATGGTCTTCCGATGCAACTTCCAGTGTGGTATTGCCTCTCACCACGCGCTGGAATCGTTTTAAGGAACGGCTCCGCTATTTCTTGGGAGATAATAGGTTGCATCGCAAGACGTAAATAAACCAAACCTAAGTAAATTGGATCTATATATCTTTTGCTGAGAGAGAGAGAGAGAGAGAGAGAGAGAGAGAGAGAGAGAGAGAGAGAGAGAGAGAGAGAGAGAGAGAGATTAGTTTTCTGCTTATATTCAAATATTTTTCTATTCCAGTTTTTCACTGATGTATAAAAAGAGTAGGCAAAGAGATATGTCTATGAAAAGCCTTCTGTTTTCAATCTCATAATCGCCTCTAAAACGACCCTAAGCACACATCTCATTTTATTTCCCATTTACGTAAACCTAATTGTTATGAAGCCTGAAACTTGTTAAAAGCGAAAAAATGGGTTCTAATATTAGAGCCTGCCTAGAATTCCGTCACATCTCTCTAGCATTCATTACAAATATTAATATTTCACTGAGGATTTCCTATAAAAATATTTCACGTACAGGTCAACCTTTTCTATTTTCCTTTTGTATTCACAAACCCAAATGGAAAGATTTATTTTCTTCTCCAAAGAAGATAGAAGGACCAGTTAACCATTCAAGCACATAGTGTAGTACCGCATTTAAAACAGGGAACTAAACAAAACATTTACAAAAATGTAACATGGATGAGATACCAGAAAATGCATTTTTTTGTGCAACACTTCGCAGTCCTTATGTAAAATGCTTAACTGCTGAATTTCATGAAATGTCCTCTAAATGGCAGTCTTGGGCCTCGTGAGAGAGAGAAAGAGAGGAGAGAGACAGAGTTCTCTGTTTTCAACATTTGTGTTTATATTTGTTTATATGTGTAATTCCTAGATCTTATACTTGCTCGAGCACGCTACACTACCGTTGCGAAAGTGTATAGACTAGGATGGCAGCATCACATTCTTATAAGAGCAAATATGAAAAGGATGGAAATTGATGGTTTTATGCGTCGGTATTTTGGTTACTTGGTCACGTCGAAATCGTCTGCTACTGTAAGGTTCATATAAATGGATTGGGCCCTTGATGAAAATTCATCGCTAAAAGTCGCTCAGACGTAACGTGAAAGAACCGTAACGGGTGTCCTATTGTGGGTGGGGGTGGGGTGTGGGAATGGGGGAGGGTTTTGGGGGGCGAGGTGCACCTCAAATGTTCTCACTTGATGCCTCTCACGAGAACATTTCCTAAAATTCGGAAAGAAGGCAGGAGAGTGGGGGGAATCGAGAAGTCGACAGGCCGACTTCCTCAAAATTAATTGACAAAAAAGGGAGGCGGGGCCAGGGGAGTCTTACGGAATGTCACTTTGATTAATGCTGTAAACATTTGAGTAGAGAGGAGGCGGTGACAGGGGGAATTCTTGAAAGGCAGCTGGGAAAGAAACATTTACGTGGAAATCCGTCATGTCAGGCGAATATAAATTTTTACTGGAGAGTGTTAGAAGTGTTAATGAATCTTTAAAAAAAAGTACGAAGAGTGTTAGAAGTGTCAATGAATCTTTAAAAAAAAGTACGAAGAATGAAGTAAAAAAATAAAATTGGGACGTATATCAAAATGTCACAACATTTTCAGTTTATTTTTACTTTTAGCAATATGCCAGTATAGGAATAACAGTCCCAACCGGTAATAAAGTTGGCGTATCATCAGAAGAATTGAAGGCAATTGTCAACCTTATCGAATTAGTGTTCCCGATTTAAATGGTGAAGTGAAACTTGTTCCCTTTTGTGTTCCTTTCTTTCCTAGTCTGTTGGTGAATATGAGATAAGACATTTCCAAGTTAAAAATAATTTTCATCTTTTGTTTTCTTATTCCTTCTCATTTTCCTTCACTATTCCCCGTATTCAACTTTCTCATTCTAGGTCATTCTTTCAAATGTTAAGTTGGAATTTAGTGTAATTCATTTAAATCTCTATTCTGAAGAGGCAGCGGAGCCTGTTAACATGCAAGGCAGAGCCTTCCCGATGTGCACATTTCTCACAGTAGAGCCTCTACAAGTCACAGGAAATAGGGTTTCGTCTTATTCATTTTTCTGTCGTGGGTGTTTCTTGGATATCTGCATTCTCAATCCTTTTTAGTTTACTCGTTCACAACATACAAATAAAATTTCCTAAGTTTAATAAGAATATTTCTGTTTTGTAAAATTATAGTTACAGGACTTCTATTTTAGTCTAATGCATGCTTGGATGTTTTGCATTTGTTATTTTTCAAAACTAAATCATCAGACATTCAGCAACTGAAGTACAAATGTGCTAGTGACAATTGTGTTGTTTTTTCTAGAGCCACCCCTTGTTGAGGAAAATTATTATTGTATATATACATATAAATATACATATACATATACATATGTATATATATATATATATATATATATATATATATATATATATATATATATATATATATATATATATAATCATGAAGCTACAAGTGTCGCTTAATATCGAAATTCACGTTACTTCGGGAGATATACCGAGGTAGCGTGAATTTCGATATTAAGCGACATTTGTAGCTTCATGATTGTATATAAATCACGGTGTGATAAAAATTTCATATATATATATATATATATATATATATATATATATATATATATATATATGTGCATATATATATATATATATATATATATATATATATATATATATATATATATATATATATATATATATATAACGGCCATTTCTGAGCCTATACTTGATTTAAGTCTCTGTTTTATGAACAGAGGTTTGATCTCGCTTATCCCGAGACATTGTGCGATAGCAGTAACGTGAGCCGGCATCGTAAGTTATATCTTTCCCTAACTAAAATCTAAGGACTACTGGAATGAGATACTAAGTACAAAACTAAAACCCTTTATTGACAAAAATCAACGAAAAATAACTTCTTAAAAATTACGAAAAATGAAATCCAATGTTTCACATAACTATCAGAAAATCTTCTAAGGAAATAATGCTCCAAAATCATAAACCCCCAATTACAGAAAATAACTCATCTGTCAAAACACGAACACGTCAATCAATTAAAACAGGTCATCTCAAACGTCATACCACTCTCATCCTCGTAGGAGGGAGAGAGGAAAAAAGAATAGGAATGGAGTGGAACAGAAATACTCACTCCACAAGTCCTCTGGGACAGTCTCCATGTGAAAAATCACTCACATCTTCAGACACACAAGAATCGGATCTCACAAGTCCAATTCGAACAACGGTTCCTCCCATTATATTCATTATGTAACGCACGAACGAACGTACTTTTGTATGACATCATTCGAGGTCAAAGTTCGGCAAGACACGCCTCTGTATTTCAAGGCGTCACTAAGTACACGTACACACCATACATTATTAAGAAGCATCCTTCAAAAACCGGATTTTGTAACTGGTTCAGCTTCTAGAACGTTCTTTGCTGAAAACGCATTTCCCAGCCCGTGTCTTGTCACCAAGGTGGTTTCTTCGACCCTTGTGGTATGCGAATGTTTCAGCAGTTTCCTATCTGCTGCGTGTAGTGAAAATGGACCCTGCGAACAGCTGACCCAACTTTTCAAAGGTCACCTTCGCGAGCCTTTACATATATATATATATATATATATATATATATATATATATATATATATATATATATATATATATATATATATATATATATATATATGTTTATAGGTATGAACATTTGTGTGTGGCACGAGCATGTTCACTAATATTTAGCCACAACAAAATTTTACCGTTAACCACATTAACATGCATCAGCAGAAATAGCTTTGCAGACAAAAGCTAACGACAGATGAAGGACACAATCAAGGAATACCCATTTTGAATTCAGTTTACCCTCACTAAATGTTTCTTTGAAAGACCACCTCCACAGAGAATGCTTTCATGTTCTTACACATAAATATAAAAGGGAAAAAGAGGAACTCAGCAGAGCAGAGAGAGATGCCTGAATAAAATATCTCCCTTACAACAATAACGAGAAAAAATTCGAGAAAGTCAAAAGGAGGTCTATTTACAGCTATTCCCTCTGTCACAGAAAGTTTCTTTTTATGTCAGCAAGAGACAGTTTCCTTAAATATTTCCTCAACCTTTTCTTCATTTCTTACGATACTTTATGTTCCTTCCCATCTTAGTCTTCTTATGAAGTTGCAGCTTAAGTATTTCCTCCTCCTTTTCTGCGTTTCTCACGATACTTTGTGTTCCTTCTCATCTTATTTTTTCTCTTTAAGATGGCTTTTAAATACTTCATTCTTCGGAGACTATTTGTAACAGATATTGAACATATAATTTTCTCTCCATAATGTCCAACA
>JANJGK010001663.1:145000-170000 GCA_039081455.1 Macrobrachium rosenbergii
AGAAATATATATATTTACATATATATATATATATATATTTATATATATATATATATATATATATATATATATATATATATATATATATATATATATATATATATATATATATATATATATATATATATTGTGTGTGTGTGTGTATAAATTCATTTCCCGCTATAAGGACTTTGCATGATTTCCATTCGAAAACCAGAGAAAGAGGACGAAATGAAAATACAAATTGTTTTCACTGGAAAATTAATGTTGTGGGCGTAACTGAGACTGATGTTGTTAGTCGACTGCGGTGATCGCTCAACGTAAAAGTTTTTACGTCTGAGACTGACTTCCCAGGCTATAAAAACTCTTCATTCGAACAATATTTCGATAAACTCGGAAACATTTTGTCGTTTCCTCTTTTTAGACGCAAAGTATTTTTGTTTTATCTATCGCAAAATTTTCTCCTTGCTCCTTACTTTGATTGAATGGACGGTCGTTGATCTACCTTCAATTAAAACCACAACGACTTCATTACCAGACCATTATGGAGTTGGAATGTAAAATTTAGGACAAAGGCCAAGCGCTGAAAATAATGATGAAATATTTGTTAGGAGTGGGTGGAAAGTAACATGGAAGAAAGAGAATATGAACGGAGGCACAGTAAAAGGAATGAAAGGGGTTGCAGCTAGCGGCAGAAGCGGCGCTGCAAAGAGCCTTCAGTAATGCCTACGGCGCATTGCTTGGGGTACACTGACGGCACTATCCTCCTATGGGGAATTTGGTCATTATCATCATTTATTAAATATTTGGCCAAAATGAGAAAACATTTCGCGAGACTTTAACGGTCAGCTTCCCGTCACCAAATTCTTTCAAGAGAACCGTTTTCAGTTCGTTCCGTGATCGTTAACACGCCAAGAGGAAAGAAATGGAATTCTTTGATCGTTAAATTTAACCACTGACTGGGCATCGGACAAAGAGTTAGCGGCTGCGACCATGAAAGCCGCATTGCTTTTCGATGACCCTCCCGCAGTCTCATCTGGGACGCCGAAGACGAAAGACGATCGAGAGAATTTCCAGCGCTCGTAAAAGCTCGTCTGCCGCCGCTTCAGATGTGCGAGAGATATTTTGATCGCTCTTTGTCTTAATGATATTTCATCCAGACTTCCGGTTATATCCTTTTGTCCTACGCTCTCGGTAACGAAAACTCCTCATTAGGACGCTTACTGTTCCGCCCGTAATGCTGGGGGAGTTTGGTTTTAATGACCTCGTTCTCGACCAGAAGCACCCAAAGGGTCTTCTCTGTTGCACTAGTGCTGATCGTATCACTTCAGTTTTTTCTTTTTTCTTGCGAATTCATACTCACCACAAGGGATTATTTCTATTCCTTTCTTTAGGCTACGTTTTATCATCAACGGTATCTCCTCTGAACTCAAAAGAGATGCATCTATAAAGGGATTACAATGCAAAGTGTTTAGGCTTCCTCGCAGTTAAGAGAAAACTAGAAAAATTCTCGTTACTTTTTCCCAGCATCATCATTACCGAGAAACAGACGTTCTTGGGATATCTTGGAATTCTGTTTTTCAATATAAATAATATAACTGATAAAAGAGTCTTATGTAAGGTTCCCAGTCATACATTTAAACTAGGTATATAGTGAATATTCTTATCATGAGGGAAAACGACCAAGAACTTTGTAAATAAATATTTCGTTCTCAACTTCGCGATGAAATGATATTGGAAAACCTTTCCAGTCCTCACAGGGAGAAGAAAAAGGAAGCTATATAGTATCTTATTTCGGTATACTGCAAACTCAAAATTTGCAGGATACCTGAATATTAACAGAGAATAGTCATTTCTGGCAATGTAAACAAAACACTCTTTGTGGTCAATAGAAATCCATTACAGCAAAAAACTAGATATGATCGGATACCTTTTCAACAACAATGAATATAAGGATACCGTGAGAGAAGAAATTAATCAAATGCAGTATCCATACCGCTACTGACAAAGAAGGCCAACAAGAAACAGCATTAGTCTACTTTTCAATAACAAACGAAATGATTTTAAAGGACAAGTCAAATGCACTATACAGAAAGGAAGCCAAAACGCGTACTCTTAAATACCCCTGCGAATGAGAAAGAGTAGTTCTCTTGCAGCAGGGAAAAGGGAGAGATAATCAGTCACATATATAAACTTATATGTTGGGCAGGGCACAGCAAATCCCTCAACTGTGTTGGTTTCACTAACACTGCACTCCGAAGTTATCTTTGGCATCGCAGAAACCTTCGAACACTATACAAACAAGTAAAAAATTCGCCGAAGTTTCTTCAGCGCAATTGAGTTTTCTGTACAGCGTATAATGCTGTATGAAACTCTCATTCACGGCCCATGAAACTCTCAGCCGCTGTCCATGAAACTTTCAGCCACGGCCCGGTGAGGCAAAAAAGCTGCAAATTTAGGTATGTTTGATGATTGGAGGGAGGATGATCAACATACTAATCTGCATCCCTCTAGCCTCAGTAGTTTTTAAGATCTGAGGGCGGACAGGAAAAGTGCGGACAGAAAAGTGCGGACGGACAGACAAATAGCCATCTCAATAGTTTTCATTTACAGAAAACTAAAAAAAAAAAAAAAAACCTAGGAACAGAGGCCACCTATTAACAAGGCTGTTAAAGGCAACTGAGTCATTTACAGGGAGTCAATGTCCGTCCGAAAAGTCAATATCAATGTGTTGCTCATTTGATTATAGTCTACCTTTCACCCGACGAACAATGGCACACACACACACATACACACACAGAGAGAGAGAGAGAGAGAGAGAGAGAGAGAGAGAGAGAGAGAGAGAGAGAGAGAGAGAGAATGATTCATAAATAATTAACCCTTGCTTGTTTGATATAAAGCCAAAATCTTTTCCCAAGGCAAATTAAATAAGGTAAAGGAAAGAGTGATATCCTAAATTAATTTCTGTGAAGTAATGAATGAATGAGAAGATTATAATTACCTTTGAAGCCTCATTGTCCCATTTTCTCCCCAAAATAAGGTAAATTTTTGGTAAGAGGTTACCATTTACTCGCCAGTTGGAATCCTACCTGTCATTGAAGCTGTTCTTAATATCTGCTTATTCAATCATATGCTATTTTTTTTTATATAGAATTATACTAAAAATTTCATGCCCTCAAACGTGAAATAGAAGACAGTTACGAAAAAATTATTTGATTATTTTTTATTTCCTAATTATCACTATGATATTGAATTCGCATTAAATTGTCAAAACAGAGTTTGTCAAATTTTCGTTAAAGACCCATTTTCATTAAGAGAGGTGTGGACACTTTGGTGCTGGAAACAAAATTGGCAAAGAAGGAGGTAAAGAGATTTGTTTGGCAATATATCAAGCGAAAAAAAAAAATAGAATTCTAAAAATGAGAATAAACTCTTATCCGACTAGTCAGTAATTCCACAAAAAGTAACACAAGGTACTATATGATGCACTAACATAAGAATACCTGGAAATACCTCGGAAAAAATTACGAAATGTAGTTCGAAAAAAACTTCTAGTGATAAGCCAAAACAAACACTGTGCTTATTCAAATGAGCTGACGGACCCTCCGCACTCCTTTGAACCCCTTGTAATAAATTTTCACTTCTGACCTGACTTCTACACCGGAGTCTCCTGTTTACATAGTCTTCAAAGTGAATCTGTTCTATACAAGTTTTAAAAACGAAATAGAAATTTAGTTCAATTAAAGGAGTCAGCCTAGAATTTGAAAGCAATGTTCAAATTTTCATTTTGGCAGGTATTTAGTTAACTGTTCTTACTACGACCCTTAGTTCTTTCTGTCACACATACAATTGCAGAGAGCAATGCATATTTTGGGCAAATTAGCACACATTATTCCACGAAACGACAAATACAAACAATTAGTCTGTCATATTAGAATTGTACCAAGAATAAACTGCAGGATAATAAAAGCGTGGCATATAGCCAGGAGGATCTATCCCCATAAACGAAAAGTAAAAGAAAAAAAAGAAAAGAAAACGGAGCACTTAAGCCAGGTAATTCCTGTCTTGACAACTCTCTCTCCCCACTCTCTTTTTCTTTCACTATCTTTCACCTCTTTCTCTCTCCCCCTCTTATAGCAGTCCGCCATCACAGTAAATCCCGCAATACATTTTGAGGATAAAATTTCGTTCTTTGCGAAGACTCTCAAGTCTTCATAATCACTGGACTTTATTAAGGCTCTCGAGAGAAGGGGCTCTTATTTTTCACTCCCGCGTCTTTGGAACTCCGCAATGGCCAGTTGACTCGCCGAGGGCAGAGTTCTGTTCCTTGGCTGTTTTGTTTTTTGTTTTCATTTATATTACTCTATCGTATTCAAGTCGTCTGCTTTATGAGGAGCATGTTACTTGTTTGTTTTACGTGGGTTTTGTGCGTGCGTGTGTGTGTATGTAGTGTTTTCGTCTGTGAGGTTTCCGCAATTTAAGGCGTGGAATGGATTGAAATGGAATATAAAATTTAAGCTAAAGGCCAAACACTAGGACCTATGAGCTCATTCACCGCTGAAAGGGAAACTGAAAGTAAAAAGGTTTTAAAGGTAGAACAGGAGGAAGACCTCGCAGTTGCACTATGAATCAATTGTTAGGAGAGGATGAAAATAAGATGGAAGAGAGAGAGAGAGTATGAACGAAGGTAAAGTATATGGACTGAAAGCGGTTGCAGCTAGGGGCCGAAGGGACGCTGCACAAAATAATAAGTAATGCCTACAGTGCACATGAGTTGCACTGACGGCAGTATCCACTTACGGAACAAGTTAAAGCGTGATCAGAGGCCACCGTCATAAATTATAGTATTTGGACTTACAACCTCCATGCCCCTCGTTATGTATACAACACTGTTCAGTTATAACACATTTGTCTTTCAATACAGGTAAATCCTATGGTAGTATGCATCCACGAAAGATTAAAAGTGATAGTTTTGTTATTGTAGAAAAATGATTATTACCCACAAGAGTCTTATTATTACTATTATTATTGGCGTGATCATGCTATCAGAAATGACGGTAATATAAGAGAGGGGTCAAGTCGCCAAGTCCTGTCCCTAGGTACGTTGCACACCGTCCCTAAGTTAACCGAGTTATGTATTGTCGTTTATTCCTCGAAAATTTCTCTTGTTACAACTGTGAGCTCCGTCCACATCATTTTCATCAATCTAAGAGAGAGAGAGAGAGAGAGAGAGAGAGAGAGAGAGAGAGAGAGAGAGAGAGAGAGAGAGAGAGAGAGAATTAATTTTATTTCCCGAGGTTTTTGCAGTAACATTTCTTGCATCGTTTCCGTGTCTCAACAGTTGTTTCCCAATCATGAAAACTTCGTCTTGTCATTCAATTTAAAACCTCTGCAAAGTTATCCACCACGAATCACTGCGTGATCTGGACATTTAGGGGAATCACGAGAACTATAAAACTTTGCTGTTTTATCATCCAGGATCACTTTCGAAAGTATTGATTCAGGGATTATTCGCTTATGCTTAGAGGCACAGACCTTTTTTCTGCCCCTTTGTGAAGATGTTCTCTGCATCCATTTGTCTGTGATACAGGCCTACTTCTGTTGATATCGAATTCGCAAACTTTTTGGATGCTAAGTTAGCAAAGAGGCCAGAGAATTCTCTGAAGATGACAAGTGACAAGCCGAATACTTTGCTTTTGATGACCAGGACAAGAGTCCTTTTCAAAGTATATGATAAAAAGGAGGAATTATAAGCGAGAGGAGAGAAGATCCATGCGTGAGAGACACCAGTGAAGACAAAAAGAGGCTAAGGTATGGCTATCGACAAAGGCATCTGCAAACTTGGACAGGGTAATAAAAAAGAAAAACCGCAGAAAGCGCCGTAGCAAATTCAAGTAATGAGAAGCTAAGCATTTACTATTTATCAAAATTCCTGCTAGCCAATGTCATGTATTCCATTCATCCCGAAATGTTTACATTTTATTATATTTTATGGCTTGACCTTAACAATGCAGAGCGCAGTTCCACAACTTTTTTTTAGAATGATCTTATACACAAGATCATTCTTTGTTCAACAGTATGTGAGGATTAATTACTGAAAGACGATTGGCTACCGAGATAGATCACAATACTATTTTAATTACTATGTGATAAGTTTCTTTGTATAGATTTATTAGTTTATCGTATTATTGTAATTCTTCTTTCAATGTTACAAAAGAACGTTTATGTGTATCATTTAAAATGGTATCTACCTTGCATCTCTATGTTAAGTATCAAAACTAATGTATAATGAGTTTAAAATGTGTTGGTATGAGTCCAGGTGCTTATTCTTTTACTCTTGCTTCCTAACTTTGGAACTTGGCTGCTTCTCTGCTTTGAACTTGCTAAACTCACTGATAGAAGTTCCCTACGTTTCTGAAGAGGAAGCAAAGAAGATATGAGCAAAATAGTAAGGGCGATCACTTTTTGGAATAATATTGATAGTGAGAAGGGATAATATTACTTAAAATCCAACAGACGAATAAATGGATAATTTTTTAAAGGTACTCTACAGTACAACTTCAGTGGTGTATAAGAAACAAAGTAAAATATATTCAGTGCACACTTCCTTTTCCGAACATATTAAAGCCAGGCTCCTTAGCATTGAGGCCTCATACCACCAGATTTTAATATCAATTAAGAATTTCCATATGGGGGAAGCGAATGCCCCGCATGGTGCAAGCTCAATGCCACCAGTGCACAGGTCAGGAGAGCAATAACCCTTCACTCCCCCTGGCACTTTGCCCGCCAAGCACTTGGCCGGCGGCACAAATCCTAGTCAACAACAACGGTCCTATTTGTGACGTGGATAAAGAAACCAGAAGGGCCCATGATGCTTGGTACACCCAGGCAACCCCAGTTTCCCTACAGGACAAGGCATTGAAAATAGAAATATTTTGTAGAGCGCATATAAGCTCTTCGTATCGAGAAAGTGAGACGGTACTTAGAAATGCTACCGTCTGCCCTATACGAAACCATCAAACTTTTCATTTATTATAACAGCAAAAAAACTTCAAGCCTCCAATGAGAAATAATCCCACTCTGCCTTTACCCGCTCCGTTAAAGAGGACACGTGGGGTCTTTTAGATTCAATGCCCTGAGAATATCTAGAGCCTACCTCTCCAAGCGGATTTCGTGCCACGTTCAAAAGGCTGCCTTTAGAAAGCTCTTTGAGGATGCCCATGGCACTGTTCCAAAAAGGCAGAGCCTTATTCAAGCCATGGAGGTCACTTAAGGCATTACATGTACTACGACTGAAACCATAATTAAATGTCACTCAAGAGGCTTCCTATGACCCACCTTGTCAGGTGATCTTGATTACAAATACCCGGACAGAAACACTATACCCAGAGTGAACAATGTCCCCTAAAGCAGCACTACCAGAGCAATAACAATATCCAATCGCCCCTCAAACGGTCACTGATACTACATCTACAGGTAATCTTCTCATCAACCAGGCAAGTATCAGCCAATTAAGAGCGGAATTCGCGATGACGTCACAACGACCGTTTCAGCATTTGCCAGTATAACGTAAATACACAAATAAACTAGCATAAATAATCTCTGTTTGATGAGGATATCCGGATGTCCACATTCGGTTTCTATTCACTTTCAGACTTTGCCACACTTACCTTAGGATAACAGTTCGTTCTGTCATAAGCGAGTGTAATCTAACCCACCCAGCCAACTATAATCCCTTCTACTCTTCGATTATGTCCGTCTGAGCAAGGACGGAGCATTAACGACATTTTGGTGTCTATTTGTCCTGGTAAAAAGAAGAGCAGCATTACTCGACTGCGTCCACATCCTCCTTAATTTCTGTCTGCCAGAAAAGAAAGAATAAGACAAAGAAAAGTGAAATGAGAAATCAACTCTACTGTTGGAGCCATCTTTTTTAATGAAACATGTTGAAGAGAGAGTCTTTTCCCTAAATAATAATAATAATAATAATAATAATAATAATAATAATAATAATAATAATAATAATAATAATAATAATAATAATAATAATCAATGTTATTATTATTATCATTATTATTATTATTATTATTATCATCATCATCATCTTCGTAGTCATCATATCAAACTCAAAATTAATGCGTTATATCTTTCACAGATGTATCACTACCATGATACCTTTCTGTATTTAAAGATAAACGCACGTTGCAATTCAGCAATGCCTTATACATAAACAAGAACATGTAGGCTAAGCATCGAAATGCCGCTCTTTATAGTGGCCGCCCCTGATTAAGCCATTACTTCTGAGAAACTATTCACGCAAAAAAGCCCACATACGGCCCATAAACTTGCAATAAGATGTCAGGGGTTTGTTAGAGTTTCGAACAGCGTCTTGGGGGAAAGAGAACACAAAAATCAGCAAGAGTACTGAAACAGCAAACAAAAACAACACATAAACAGCCTTGAGGACTACTAAACATTCCTTTTCGAGGCAACTTTCCATTGCTGGGTTCCAAAATTGTGAGGCTGAATAATAGCCCCTCTCTTGAGAGGTCCCATAAAGGACAGTGATTATGACGTCTTTGGAGTCTTCGCAGTCGAGAAGTATATTATGGGATTTGCCTTGATGGTGGACTGGTCTGCCATAAAAGAGAGAGAGAGAGAGAGAGAGAGAGAGAGAGAGAGAGAGAGAGAGAGAGAGAGAGAGAGAGAGAGAGAGAGACAGAGACTTGATTCAACATTTAATTTTATAATTTTTGTATATGTAGATAAAACCCAGGTCATTTTTATGTTTAAGTCAGACTGCAGCTTTAGGCTAAAGCAATAATTAATAATAATGGCAACAATTTATAATAATTTCAACAATTAATTAACTACGCAATAATAATAATAATAATAATAGTAATAATAATAATAATAATAATAATAATAATAATTACAAATGACAAGAATTCTTTAATAATAGCCAAATTAATAACGACAATAATGAATTAATGATAGTAATAATTAATGATAACCGAAATAATTAATTATTGCTGATATTACTTCTTGGAAGCAATATCAGCTCAAGGGGTTGTATCTCTGACGTCCAAAGACTTGAGTGATGCAGCAATAGTTCTGTTCTGTTAGAAAGAGGTGAGGGTCATTTAATTAAACACCTGCCAGGATGGACTGCAGTTTTCATTCAATCTGCCTGGACGAAATTGATCTGACTTCTATTTTTTTGGTTAATCTCTCTCTCTCTCTCTCTCTCTCTCTCTCTCTCTCTCTCTCTCTCTCTCTCTCACACACACACACAGAAAATGATACAAAGAAAAGATGACAAAATAATTTTTGTATATAGGAAAGGATGAAACAGTGAACACTCTAAAGCAGCATTTCTGTTCACTTTTAATTTTTTGTCTCTTTATTCTTGTATTGAAATTACTATGCATTTATCATCTTCAAACTTATTCAAATGAGCCACTAACAACAACAGAGAGAGAGAGCGAGAGAGAGAGAGAGAGAGAGAGAGAGAGAGAGCGAGAATTCCAGCCCAAGCCAAGGGCCATCAGCATCCACTACCCTGCTTGTCATTCCTTCCACTTCAGATTCCTGAACTCTGATTGGACAACGCCCGAATTTTATTCACTTATATAAATACCCCTCGTCATGCTTTACGTGTTCATCCTCCGTTGAAAATAAAATCGTGTCAGTTTTGAAACGTCCGGCCTAGCTAACTACCTTAAAATAAAATTGTATTACTCTACGTGATAGGACCGTACGCAGGCGACTGCATACTGAACACACACACACACACACACACACACACACACACACACACACACACACACACACACACACATATATATATATATATATATATATATATATATATATATATATATATATATATATATATTTTCAGTATGCAGTTGGCTGCATGTATTTTTGAGAGACAGAGACGGGCAAAATTGTGCTAAAGGAAGCCCAGTCCCGTTGGAAGTGTGTCAATCAATTTCATCACGTCGGATGACAGAGCTGCCCTTCGAAAGAGGTGCATGTGTAAATAATAAGTTACTGCGGTTGGCGATTTCCACACAGGATAATTTTTGTTTCCTTCTGGTAAAATACATGAACGAAAAATTT
The DNA here is from genome assembly GCA_039081455.1 of Macrobrachium rosenbergii. Taxonomy (NCBI): domain Eukaryota; kingdom Metazoa; phylum Arthropoda; class Malacostraca; order Decapoda; family Palaemonidae; genus Macrobrachium; species Macrobrachium rosenbergii. The sequence continues at coordinate 155,105 of JANJGK010001663.1, forward strand.
TTTTTTTAAAAGGCAATTTTTTTTTTTATTTCATTTCAGCTGACCACCATTAATTGTCCTGATTCGGCTCTGTGCTCACGAGTCTCAAGTGGAATGAAATATTATGGGCCAGTGCTGAATGAACGAGTAGGGCATGGGCAAAGTGCTCTCCTGTAAGTGAAACTATTATTTACCATATGAAAATCCTACTCAGTGATGTGTGATGCTCTGAAATACTCGATTACATGTTATCATTAAGTAATTTGAATTTAACACTGTAAGAATAAGTGAAAGTAACATTTTTTAGATTTCATAACGACAACAAGAACAAAAAACCACAGCAATAATAAAAATAACAATGGTAGCTATATTTCAAATGTGGTAAATGTTTGGACAAGCTCATAGTATTATTCAGCAACATTATATAATGTAATTTTTTCTTGAACGAAAAAACTGCTATATACTTTCTTTATCAAAAACCCTTTCAGGTCGTAAAGTTTGTCAAAACATTAAGGGAAAACAATAGAGGTGATTTTAAGTCTAATAGTTTTTTCAGGAAATAATTTCACATTCAGAACATTACTAAAATATGCCCTGACAAACGATTAGATGACCATCAATTTAAATCTTATTTTCTGAGATGTAAAGAAAAAGGCTGCAATGTTGGCCTTCAAAATAACTCATTACCTAGAAAGCATAGATCAAGGCAAAACATATTGGGTGGAAGTGACTGCCAACCCCAGAGGTAATTCCCTAATACCGGATTAAATCAGCGAATTGAAGAGGAAAATACATCATCTGAATATCTACTCCGAAAGCCATAACTCATGAATATAGTATTATTAAATCAAGACACACTGCTACGACCCACCTACGAATAATTTACGACCCGCAGTCAACGACCTGACTTAGAATTTCCGAACATTACCGACAAGTCTTACTGAGTACCGACGAATTTCCTGACGATCTTCCAAGGAAATCGTAACGTTTAAGGATCAAATTCGTCGTCAGTTACCCTGGTAGTTGTAACGTCTTATAACTTACTATCAATCAATCAATCAATCAATGGGGATGAAATTTGTTAAAGTGGGAAAGTGTTCTAAATGTGAGAGCAGCTTTGAACTCTCAATAAGCTAAGTGCTATTCAGACGGACAGCTCTGGCACATTTATAATCTAAAGAACATACTTGCGTTATTCATTCGCATTCATTTTCATCTTTTTTAGTATAATTATGATTTTAGTATAATTATGAGTAACTGTACTTGCTCCTCTGATTGCTAAGTATCATAATTTCTTTTACAATATAGACCGTTTTACCATTTAAGGTTTGACCTTGTAATTATGATTTATGTGATATGTTTCCTATGAAAGTCTTTGTTTTCTATAACTATACGATAGGCTCACAGAGGACTAATTCCTATTCCATAATTATTCCTGCTACATTCATATTTATTTAATCACATCATATCTCAAACCTAAACCCATTTCCTTATTTGTATTGTGAGACTTAATTGAAACTAGAAAAGTACAATATCATAGAAGGTTAGTTAGAAATTCAGAATATAACAGAAGGAAAACTTCCCATGGTGACATTTGATGCAACACAGTTATGAAACAAGAAATCCTAAAATTTTCAACTCTAAGAGCTCTTTAGCTTTGTAAGGATCCCCTTCTTCGTTATATACACCGATTCTTCCTGCTTTATGCTTTCCAAGCATAAAAAGACCATTCTCTAACGTCATTTCTATAACGAACTTGTGACAACTCAGGCAAGATCAGGGAATATCCCCTTCGGAAATTCCAGTCAAGCGGCGGAGAACAAGCGCTTAGTCCCCGACTTTGTGAGCCATTACAGAAGAAAGAGTGGACCGAAAGGGGCGTCCCTTACCTGAATGAGGGCATCAAATTCTAATGAATGTGTCGAGTATGAAACAAAACCAATAAGGGAATCTGAGAGGCCCTTAAACGCTCATCATTTCTCGCGGCAAGTCACAGGGAGGACGATCACAACTTCTCGTATTTTCCTTATGATTAAAGTTTATTGGAGATATTTTACATTCCAGTAACAGTGATAGCTAATGAATTGAGACGACCAAGAGGTATTGGTCATAAAGTGCAAAGTTTAGTTTGCCAGAGAGAGAGAGAGAGAGAGAGAGAGAGAGAGAGAGAGAACGATTATAGAGCCTTCCCCTTTGATGGCAAAGGAAGTGTTTTTTATCGCAATGTATAGAAAGCAAGAATGTTACATCTTTTCAGCTGGGTAATGCTCATTCTTAATGATCGCGCGCCCTGTTAAGTTGGTTTAAACTAACATACGGATTCTAGACATTTATTTCATGATGGAAAAGTCACGCTCTTAGGAAACAATGTTGAAATGACGATGCTTGTTCATTGTATTTAAAATATCTACCCAAGAATCCAATGATTATTAATTTGAGTTGGGCTTGTACAGCTTGGTATTTTTAATTCCTTCCATTTATTCAACCATAGTGTAATTGAGTATTGAATTCGAGATTTGTGCTGTAGGATATATACTCCCTAATTTATAATTAGTCTTAAGAAACAAGGAACAGACGGGTCATTGTTGATGATTTTTCTTTGAATGGATTTAGTCATATGCTGTCTTGATCTGATGAAAAATCGTTGCCTTTAGTCTTTACTACTGGAAATACTGATGACCTTGTTCATGAGATAGTACAGTATGGAGGCGATGGTGCGCCTCTTATAGCTATTATTGGTCAGTCCTTGAGAGAACTGTGTTGGAAACAATAGTGACAGAGATCGAAGACCGTAAGTAACTGGTTTAAATGAAATACTACACCTAAGCTACTAAAGGGAAGTTTCATCAATTAACCGATCTCGCAACTTCTGGATTTTCTTTACAATATTATCACTATAACACTGTAATTGCTGCTTATATTTTGCAAAACTTAGTGTTTATTATAAATGTATGTTTTTCTAGTCTCGCCAAAAACTGCACAAATCTTGGTATCATTCGTCAAGTTTTCTTTTTTCACAGAGATGACGATGTAAGTAGTATTACCTACAATGTAATCTGAAACATTTTGCCACTGTTAGGGCACTATCTGCATCTTGGGACAGTCATTTCATACCCAAAATACTTAATGTACAGTTCATAGATGAGGTGTATGAGGTTTTGAAATGGGATTGCTTCAAGATCCAGGGAGCTAGTTTGTACAAGATAGAGGTGACTGGCACAGTACGTACACGGGTTCAACACACTGCTGATGAGCATTTTTGTATAGGTGTATCAAACGGAAGTTTCGTAGAAGTTTTCTGTGCGTTAGGTTCATCCCTCTGTCATTCAGCTTTGGAACTTTCAGCATTCATCTGGGTTTCTAAACTGGATAACACTTGACATTGTGAAGCTGAACCATCTCTCAAGACGAGAAGGATCACCCAGAGGAGAGGAAGGACAAAGTCTCGTTTCTTCAATATACAGAATTTCTTTTGAATTTTACTCAATTTATGCGTAAATTTATTTTTGTAGATTTTCATTGATGAGATTCTCATTCTAACAGAAAGAGAATTTTCAACAGTACTATACTATATTTTCTTTGGTTGTCAGAACACTATTTCTCTTCTTGCCAGAATAGTGTATCTTTCCAGGATCTGACAAGAAGCCATTTTATGCAATATTGCCTCCGCCATTATCATATTTCCTCATTTCGGAAACTAAAAACAACCGATCAGTATATAAATTGGCCACTTCCGTTTCTCTCTGCGTCCTGCGTTCAGTATTATTTTGTTTTCCTTCATTTCTTTTCTTTTCGTTATCAGCACTTATTTGCTTTTGCATATATTCCTCATTTTTTGGTTGCTAAGAATGCAGTTTTTTTTTTTGTTCATTGTTTAATTTCTTTTACAGATAATAGATAAAAAATTGTTATCTACTCAAACGACCTACATATATATGTGTGAGTGTGTGTGCGTGCAAATATATAAATATATATGTAGAATATATATATATATATATATATATATATATATATATATATATATATACACACACACACACACACACATATATATATATATATATATATATATATATATATATATATATGTGTGTGTGTGTGTGTGTGTGTGTGTGTGTATATATATATATATATATATATATATATATATATATATATATATATATATATATACACACACACACACACACACATATATATATATATATATATATATATATATATATATATATATATATATATATATACATATACATATGTTCTAATCATGAAATACTGAATATGGCTGAGCTGTTTTCTCGTTTATTCTTGGTCTACTTCTCGACCGATTTCAAAACGATCACCGGATCTTTTCTTGGGCAAATCTTGGACGATTTCCGGATTATGAATTCGTTTCCCCAAGAGAAGGGGCTTTTATTCCTTAATCATAATGCGAGCAACAATTTTATTTATATATCTTTTTATTTTTACAAAATTCAGGTTGACGACGATGTAATCTACATACGAATTTTGGAATATAATTAAAAATAAGTTCTTAATAGCTTATAATTCAACATCATTTGGATAGTGTGTGTTTTTGTTATTTGTCAAGCCTTCTCTCTTGTTGAATGACCTTTCCATACAGCTTCTTCCTCAAATACGTATCAGTGGTATATAATTTGCTTTTGATTCAGTAATGGCTCTTTAACATTAACATTTATGTACCACTTCTTTGCAATGTGCCCCTAGTCGAATATACTGTACATTCACATTTTTTTACATTCCCAAACTATAGTCACACTGATAAACAAACATGCCCAGTACTGATATTTGTTTTTGTTTATCTTCTCTGTTTAGTCTCCCATGTTAAATTTGACTACTCATCCTCTACAGAGGATCCGAGGAGTTCCACTAAAATTGACCTTCTGCGTTCCGAGAAACATCTGAAAGTATAATGAACCTTTGGCTTTATCAATTAAAGTAAACGGTAACGAACACTGCAACTTACAAGAACTTCTGGTGTGTTTTTACGTATAACAGGGGCAGGAGGTAACACTAACAAGGAGGAATGATGCAGTATTATCCCCTACCAAAGTTTCCCAAAAATGAGTGTATTAACTTATATAGTGGTAAAAGTTTTAAAAAGATTAGCATAATTCTGTCATCATTCTTCTGAGGGGAATGATTTGTTTAAATTCCCCATTCAGAAAGAATGCAACTTAGGTAATAGCAGTGAAAGAGTCTAGTCTGGTTTTTCTTTACCTTAGTAATACAGAGCGATAATTGAATTATTCATAAAGCTGGTAAAACTGGATTATTCATAGCCGGCAGACTCCCATAATTTTTACAGGCGAATTTTTTCACAGAGCCACACATATTCATTTTATCAAATATATGGAGAGAGAGAGAGAGAGAGAGAGAGAGAGAGAGAGAGAGAGAGAGAGAGAGAGAGAGAGAGAGAGAGAGAGAGAACACGGAAACCGAAATTATGCATGAGTAACTAGAATTTATACCACCGTATGTGTGCGTGTGTGTGTGCGTGTGTTTGCGTGTGTGTCTAAATTCGAACGCGGAAGTATAATTACACTGAAAATATTCTTTTAGTCCTCAGTAACGCTCACATTTTTCATAGTTCTGGAAAAAAGATTACAGCCGAGTCATTTATATATTTTCCCTTTTCCAACAAGTGAAGTAAGCGAATTGAACAGCATTACCATTTTCTGAACACGAGTCTATTTTCTTTCCGCGTTTACAAGCAATATTTTATACGCTATTCGTTGTTATATTTTACTTATGAAGTTATTCGAATTAATAAAGAATTTGTGGTGTGCTCCATAACTAAATAGGCTCAAGGTGGTTTGGAAATTACGTAAATAATGATTTTTTTGTCGGTGGAATGGCATTCTATTTCCTGTTGTATTTGTTTTATCAGGTATCTCTCACGAAACAGGAGAGACAGAAGCGTTTGCAGTGTTTTGCTCCATAGACACTACGAAATTACCAGCACATTGCTAAAAGGCTCTACATAAAACTGAAGTTGAAAGAGGCATTAAAGGATTAAAGGTAAAGCATATTCCAATAATAAGTATTTTAGGAAAAGGCTGCATGGACAAGGCAATGCAAATTAGTACAACTATTAATCACTAACAGAAACACAGTTTCCATGTAATGATAAGGCATAATATATCTAAAACTTCTTGTCAGTTAAATATCAAATTTTGTGAGACTAAATATATTGTTTGTAACCCAAACTTTTCGTTAAATAAACAAAAATAAATACAATACTGCATTATTTCCTCAACTAATTGTTAATGAATTAGAGTACCTTCTCTCATGAATTGGAATTCATAGTCCTGATATAATAATAATAATAATAATAATAATAATAATAATAATAATAATAATAATAATAATAATAATAACAATAATAATAATAGAATCTAAAATACTTTTCAGGTATATATTAAGTTCCGTGAGGGTTAGCACCTGACGATCGTTTTGAAATCGGTTGAGAGTTTAGACCAGGAAAGAACGAGGTGACAGTTAAGTCACATTCTAAATCATGATTAGAACAAGATCTCTGAGGATTTGGACGAGAAACAAACAAACAAACATACGTGTCACCCTGACGTATAGAGAGAGAGAGAGAGAGAGAGAGAGAGAGAGAGAGAGAGAGATGATGGTTCACCTAACTTAGTTCTTCCTTCTTCAGTTGGGTTACTTCTGCCCACGAGACTTTGCTCAAGGGAAGAGGCTCTCTTACTAACAGACAGACTTCATGGTACATAACGATGAAGAAATCGGCCCCTTGGCATAGCCCAAGAGAACAAATGAAATCATTAACCTTCCCATTTAATTAGTGGGTAACACATTAATTCAATACATTTACGAGATTAAAAATTTCTCAATTAATTAATTTGAAAATAGAAACCAAACGAACAGAAACCAAGCGAATATACTGTAGAGCAGGGGTTTTCAACCTCGGGTACGCGTACCCCAGGGGGTACGCCAAGGGTCAGTTGGGGGGTACGCTCTCCCCACGGGTGTTAGTGTTAGGGGCCTGGCCGCCCACTGACTGCATAGCCACAGGTGAATAATTATCAACAATTTTCTTTATTTTTATAGAATTCTTTGTGTTTACAATATTGTTGGTTATGTCAGGAGAGTTGTGTACTTACTTCCCTTCAGTACAGTACTTGCAAATATACACAATGAAACGTTTTTCTGCGTTTGTTTTGTTTTCTACTTTATACAAAGTGATGGGGGTACATTATTAACATTAAAAATACCCAAAATGGTACGTGGGGAGAAAAAGGTTGAAAACCCCTGCTGTAGAGGAAACACCGTTCAGAGACATCGTATTACACGTGCGGAAAGCTTGCCCGGCCAGTGTACTGCAAGTGGTCTAATTTGCGCTAGAACGCAAATTGTTCTAACGTTAAGCCTGTAATTTGAGATTCACTCTTTCTCTCTCTCTTTCTCTCTCTCTCTCTCTCTGAATGTGGAACTGTGTAAACATGATCCTTGTATGATCTAGCAACGTAGCACACCAGTTTTTAATGCTCGTTTCGTTCACACACAAATCCCGTTTAATTTGATATCTCTCTCTCTCTCTCTCTCTCTCTCTCTCTCTCTCTCTCTCTCTCTCTCTCAGTCTCGGACTATACATTTATGTTTCTGTGCCTACCACTTATATCCTAAAATGAATTAGAATACTTGTTACACCATTTAGGATTAATGCTTATCTATTTATCTATTTCCGTTCTCATAGGGACCTCCACTTAACTGATGACGACGCAAACCGGGCAGAAAAATTCTCCAGTTTTGGCTTCCTGGAATAGAGACGTGATTCAGGACGCGAACGCAATAAAATCAAGGCATTGCTGTAGGTACTCGCTTTCTGCCACTAATAGGGCCGGTTGCCGCAGGAGGAGGAAATGTAAGTTGATTCTTCCTAAACGTCCAGGAAAAGTTGGTCGCTATTTCTATTACGTAAAACTCGAAGCTAATTGATGTTATTATTATCAATGTGACTTTTTTTGAGCTGCAGGGTCTTGAGATATTACAGGAAGAGTTTGTGTATTTCCTTGAAATATTTATAAAAATGTTTCCCTAAATGATGTTAATGTTATTTTATAACCCTTTCTTGAGTTGTAGGGTCTTGAGACATTACAGGAAGAGTTTTTATACTTCCTAGGTGGCATTTATAAAAATACTGAGTTAACTGGTGATGTTATTTTAGCAATTTAGCATTTCAACTATCGTTTCATTGTATCTAGATCTAAGGCACAGGCTGTTATCAATTATAATTCCCCTATCAGTTATAATTCCCAATGGAATTATAATCCAAAAAAAAGGCGTTAGACACACCGCTAAAATAACAAACGAAGAATTCAAAAGCTTGGAAGTAATTCAAAAGAAATGTGTTGATAAAGAGGTTCTATCTACATATAAAAATATGCTAGACGGAGTACGAATCATGATATTTTGAAATTTCACTTTCAGTAAGAAATCTACTCCCATCATCTTATTTCTCTAAAAACTAAATAGTGCTTGGCTGTTATGTTTTACAGCAACAAGCAAAAGACATTAAAGTTTGTGGAAATTATCTATTGTATATTGATATTATTAATTAAGGGTTAAAATATGCAGCTGTCTGTAACCGCACTAATAAATCGGTGATTATAATTTTACAGATGAAATCACATGATAATACCTTAACTGAGATTAGTAATAAAACTCCTCAGTAACCGATTAGGTGTCGGAATTCACTTAATTACATAGATGTATATAAAATAAGCATTACCAATATTGATATATTTTTTCTATTTTTCTGCATGACTTTCTTAGACAGTTGGTTAATCTTAAAAGGGAAAGGTTTCATCAGTCAGTGAGATGATGCATATATATGTACATATATATATATATATATATTATTATGATTAGCAAGAATTCGCTAGCAAATTACCTCCCCCCCCCCCCCTCCTTTGTTGTTGTTGGTTGTTCATTTACTGCCAGCCGGCCGATCGATAGACCATCTGTCTATCGACTTAAAACAAGGTTTAAAAGATTAAAGGCGCTCCCATTTTTGATAAAGATCTTTCCTTCGAGGCAAAAGTAATCTGGCTTGGGCGTTTCTCCTACAGGCCAAAACCTCCCCTGCGGGCAGCAGGTGCAATGAGTCAAAGCATCTGTGTTGGGCGCACCCCCCCTGTCCCATAGGAGGGGATAAAAGGCAAAAGCCCAAGGTCTCGACACACACACGCGGGCTGGAAGATATGGAGTGAACTTGTGAAGACGTCCTCAACACCTGGCCCCATCGATGCCCTTGCATCCTAACCACGTGGCCCTTTCAAAAGTATACTTCTCCTCGTGCCCTTCGACCGTATTCCTCGAGCCCACACGCCATTGCTTGGAGTTTCGAGGAGTCCCCATCGCCTTGCCGCTTTACGGAAGCCCTTGCATCTCACCACGTGGAAGAAACTCGTCCTCGGAAATCGCAAGTCATCCACGGACCGCCTTCTACGCGCCCTCGGAAAATCTGCTAAGGTAAAGTGCCCTGGAAGAGCCCCATTTCAGTCACGCTTTTGTCTCGTAATATTTTCTTAAAGAGAAAGCCAGAAATCTCCCTTGTCTAATGTCCGTGCGCCTCTTGCATCGGCAGTATTAATTCTTTATTACTCCTTTGGCACCCTCAGTGCAGCTTCGAATTCATTATTCTTTTGTCCATTTCATTACTGGCGTATAATGTGCATATCTCTCATTACAGAGGGATCCTATTTCGTGGAAGCTTCTCGGACCGTGTCTGGAATCAGTTTCATTCAATCCCGTAGGAATCTCCTTCAGGATAGTAATCTACTTGAGTTCCTCTTTCCCGTACTGATATCATTTATGTAAATACACTACTTTAAATTTGCCCACGTGTTTTACGTAATATTTCCCTCAGTAACAAGAGCCCTAAGCTCATATGAAATTCTCCTTTGTTTTCCTCTTTTTTTACGTTTTCCCGTACCCACGAAGTCAGAATCACAAGGCTAAATTAACTTAAATTGTTGCTACCTGTCTCACAGAGTATATTTCAAACTAAAACCACGGAAAAACGTAAAAATGGCGACCTGGCCATAGATCTCGTTTTGCAGTTGCAGTTCCCCTAGTGTTGCTTTATTGCATTTGCAACTTGCCAGATCAGCTATTAGCAAAGCTAAGCTGGGTACGAGACAATTACGAACCTTTTGTGTAAAACCAGCACACAGATCCAGAAAATTCCACGTAAGTAATGTGTTAATCTTAGCAAAACCTTTTTACAATCGTGACTGTTCCTAGGAATTAGAAATAGGGACGCATGTAATCACTGAGAGAAAAGAACCGCCGTATTAGATTCGTTAATGCATGCCTTTCAGGATAGGTAGTTAGGAAATAACCAGTGCTAACCATCCTTTGCTTCGAGGAATAGTGCGAAATTCCTCTGTGTTAAAATCCTTGCCATATTCTTGCTTCGAGGAATAGTGCGAAAGAAATTCCTCTGTGATAACTTTTACTTCGCATTTCGAATTAGCGAACTGTTATTTAGGCGCGAATAAATTCCCACGTGGGACACGACGAAGTCAGCTTGCATTGCTGAAAATTCTCTCAGTGTAGTTAGGATTCGAGTTAGGTGTTAGGAAAGCGAAATTTAAACTCCGCTTATAGGGAAAATTACTAGGCCGTTGTACTGTTATCCTCTCAGACGACTGGGAAATTCCCCGGAATCCCAGACGGTCTATACATATACCGGTTCATTCACACAGAATCTAAAAATAACTCCGGTGTTGGCCAGACGACCTGCACCCCCCCCCCACCCGCCCATGCCCGCGTGTGTAGCATTTTTTTTTTTCTCTTCCCCCATTCATTTCCCAGCATACATTTTCCTTTGGGTTTCCCGTTAGTAATTTCTAAGTCCTAAGGGACGAATCGTAATTCCAAGTCCTAAGTGACTCCTAAAATTCTACGTCGCACGTGGCGAGAATTCCTCCAAATTCCACAAATTCCAAGTCCTAAGAGACTCCTAAAATTCTACGTCGCACGTGGCGAGAATTACTCCAAATTCCAGTCCTCAGAGACTCCTAAAATTCTACGTCGTACGTGGCAAGAATTTCTCCAAACTCCAGTCCTCAGAGACTCCTAAAATTCTACGTCGCACGTGGCGAGAATTTCTCCAAATTCCAGTCCTCAGAGACTCATACAAAAATTCTACGTCGCACGTGGCGAGAATTTCTCATTCCTGCGGGAACCCAAAATTAAGTCCTTTTGAGACATTATATAGTGTAGTTCACACACATCTAAGCCCTTACGGGACTGATCATTCTAGTTCGTTAGAACAACTCCTTAACTTCACGCTACAGCCGGCCAAGTCCGAGCGTGACAAAATCCAACTACGTCTTCCGAGACGACATATTAAAATTCGTTCGCCAAGAACACCCACGTCTTTCCAAGACATATCAAATTTTAACAAAAAAGTCTCCTCAGACTTACTAATCACCTGTCTTATTCAGACAGATCCATTCTCCTGCAGTCTGAACCATTGAGTGTTTCAGATTCCTGCAATTGAGTCTTTTCAGACAACCTGAGTCTTTTCAGATATATCATATAACCATTATTTCAAAATGGCTAATACCAGAGCCCAACAAAACGAGGATTTCAAATTCTACATGTCCGCTGGGAAGGACATGGGACTATCGGGGCAAGATCTGAGAGCATGGGTTCAAGAGCGAGTGGACGATGCCAAGGCGGAGAGAGCAAGAGAACGTGAAGAGAGAGAGAGAGAACGAGTTGCCCAAGAGCAACGAGAGGCAAAAGAACGTGCAGAGAGGGAGAGAGAACGTGAGGAGAGAGAGAGGGCAAGAATTGCCCAAGAGCAGGAGAAGGATAAAGAACGTGCAGAGAGAGAGAGGGAACGAATTGCCCAAGAACAACGAGAGGAGAGGGAACGAATTGCCCAAGAACAACGAGAGGAGAGAGAACGAATCGCTCAAGAACAACGAGAGGAGAGAGAACGTGAGGAAAGAGAGAGAGACAGAATTGCCCAAGAGCAGGAGAGAGAGAGAGAACGCGCCCATGAGCTCCAGGTGCTAGAACGACAGCACGCCACCCCCCCGCCCCCTGCCGCGGGAATGAGTGCCCTCAGCCAAGCTCACTCGTTCATGCCAAAATGGACGGAGTCCGAGCCTGAAGTATGGCTTGAAAGGGCCGAACGAGTCCTGGAGTGCTGCGATCTCTCCCCCGCGGAACTCTCCCTTGTTCTCACTAAATTCCTGGGCGGAAAGGCCCTCGTTGCCTACCACGCCCTTCCCGCCGACGATCGGGGAAACTGGGAAGCCGTACGCCAAGCAGTTACGAAGGCGTACGAGATTACCCCCGAGCGGTGGAGGAGACGTTGGAGAGAGCAGCCCAGAGAAGCAGGCCAGACTTGGTCCGATTGGGCGTACCATTCGGAGCGGGCGTTGACAAAATGGCTCGATTCCGAAGGAGCCACTAACACCGCCGAGGTACTCGAGCGGTTTAAATTCGAGCATTTCCTGCGCTACGCCCCTCCTGCCCTCGCCACTCATATAGTGGAAAAAGCCCCAGCAACACTCACCGAGTGTTGCCGAATAGCAGACATGTGGGAAACTCACCACCCTCAAGAAGGATCCATGGGGCGGAAGATAAATCCCCCGTCCCTCCTCGGAGGTTCAAATTCCCACAAAAATGGGAACTCGGGCAAGCCCCTAACTTGCCATTATTGCAAGAAAACGGGGCATTCCTCCGAACAGTGCCGGAACAAGAAACCGGCTCCTCTCTCTCCCGGAAAACCGACAAATAACTCGCCTGCGCCCTCCACAGGGGCAGCGCGGAAAGACTTTAGCCAGACCTTTTGCACGGCGTGCAAGGTCTATGGCCATTCTCCCGCATGGGCAAAATGCCCACGCAATAATAAAGTAAATACTCCCACCGTCGCCTTGGCCGTCACAGATCCCCAGTCATTAGGCCCTCCCGCCGAAGGGCCTGTATACGTGGCCCCTCCACGAGGTAGCGAGCCCGCGCGCCGAGTCACTGCTTTCGAGGACTCGGGCGCACAAATCTCCCTCATCCGGAGGGACAGAGTTCCCTACGGAGCTATCGTCAATAGACGAAAACTCGTCACGATCGAGGGAATAAATCAATTTAAGATGATACTCCCTACGGTCCAATTGAGAGTCACAAGACCTCACCAATCCAAAATGTGCAATCTTGCAGTAGCAAGCCATCTCCCCGGAGGCTATGACGTCATCCTGGGACAGGACTTTCAGTCCCCACCGAAATCACGACAATCTAGGGGTCCCCATTCCCCGAATCATTCCGCGGGCGCGAGTAATCCTCCCCCGCTTCTCCCTCAGTCAAGACTGGCGCCCCCTGGGTACCAGGAGGACGTGCAGTCCCCACCAGTGCCACCTGAGTACGATGTACAGTGGCCCCCTCGATCGGTTCCCGATCCGATTCCAGTGCCCGGCCCTGCCTCAGTGCCAGTGCCAGGGCCCCAATCAGATCTCCCTTCAGGAGATGCCAAATTCCTGCCGGTGCCACCTGCATGCCCCGAGCAGGGCCAAGCTTCGTCCGTCCTGACCGACGAGCCCAAGAAACCTCTGATAGCGCCTGACTCTGCCCTAGTGCCAGCGCCAGAGCGCTACGCCGATCTCCATTCACGGGATCCAACTCAGGACCTCCTCTCTCCCCCCGGCCTGGCACCGCTACCAGCGTCGGTCAGAGAGACGGTTCCTCCCGACCACCGCGGAAGCTCACCTGCAGGTGCGGCCTCGCAACCCGTGCCTGAGCTGGTCATCGTTACCTGCGAGCCGCTCACGCCACCCCCGACCGCCTCCTCTCTGCCTCAGCCCGTCGCCGACGCAATTGCAAGTCAGGATTCTGCCATATCTCACTTGGCCGATGAACTACAAGAGCCGCGACGGATCATGGTAGAACCCGCACGGAACACTCCTGCGTCAGCTGTCGCATCAGCAGGCCCAGGTGGTACTCCGTGCCGCCCTCCGGTCGCGGGCCCTCCGCTTCCCCGGCCGAGGACGACTGTCCCATTAAGAAAGACTCGAGGCGAAATTACCACGGGCGTGGGACATTCCAGGTAATTTACAAAGAGCTCTAGAGCTCCCATGGCACCTGTGCCACCATTTCATTTTCGAAGGTCTTGGCACCCCTAATCCAGAAGGGGATGTCAGACCCTCCTCTATCTTCTTCCGTTCCTCAGGAACTGCTATCTCTTACCATCCTCTACTAATCTTCCCTTAAATTATCCCCACAAGAGGCAATTAAATACGGGATACCATTCCCCACACAATGTATAAATCATTAAGAATAACAGAGTGAGAAGTGGCACGCCCTTGCGCCCATACCTTGGCACCGGGCGTGCGTGTCAGCCCCTCCTGAAGGAGTCGCGCCCTTCGGGTGCACTTTCCTCGCCCTGGGACTGAAGTGATAGTCCGGGCCGTAATTTATAGGCGTAGGACGATAAATTCCCGCCTAACACAATAAAACCCTCACTCTTTTTCCCTTAGCTCTTCTGCCAATATCATTTACTTTCTTTTAGTCATTTAGTTATCTTTATTTTAATGAATCGCGAGTCATAAACTCTTGCCCTTGTGATTTAAATGCCCCTTTTGTAAGCTCTGAGGGACGTGTCCCGCCTTTCATATGCGGTCAAGTTTCATTCGTAACGTCTTGGTAATTTTCCTTTTGTTATTATTATCCCTTTTCCCCCTTCCATTTCCTTCCAAGATCTCTGTTTGTCCTACCCCACATCTTTTGTCTGCTCGCCCCGTCATAACATTGAGTAGGCAGTGGACGCATAAAATTAGCGTAGTTTAAGGTTAGCGAATTAAAACCTCGCGAATACTCTCGCCCGCATACGGCCAAAATCCGTGTGGGGCCG